>VMKM01001183.1:0-171281 GCA_008360985.2 Macquaria ambigua | reverse complement strand
AACAGGTGGCGGAAGGGGAAGACAAAGCTGTAAGTGTAAATAAAATATTTGTGCTGCATGTGTCGGTGTTTGATAAATCGCTGTGCATATTGTTGTGTTGCTCAGTGAGTGTGGGACAGGCTGTCGCAGTCAGGCTGTGTTTGACTTATCTGGCTTCGCTAAACCCAACAGTGATGATCCAAGATGACTGATATCACACAGATGGTTTGTCAACTGACTTTGGTAGCACTGGATTTATCCAAATGGGAGCATCTTCACATTAAAAGAGCAGTGTTTTTGAGTGACCGGTCAATCACATGCGACATCAACAGATAAAGAGCAGCATATTTAATCTAAAATCATACAAAACAATAGATTTCTGTTGGGAAATCACTGATATATTGTTATAGCAGAAACATGTAAAATAAATCATCTGGGTAAAATACTGAATTATTTGTTAACACAGTTAATACAAGTATATTTGGAATATTTTGCACACAAGGAGAACATTATAGTAATAATACAATACCAAACCAAAGAAAAATAATACAAAAAGAAAACTAGGCCTTGCAAGCAGTTGTACCAGGGTCCAAGTACCTGACGCAACCTGAAGCTAAAGGCGCATCAACTCAGGGCAAGAGACTGTCCTCCCCAAACACCCGTCCGTATAGGTCGTCTGTGCAGCAGCTTATTACGACCCATATTTACATTTGTTTGTACGCCGTTTGATGGGAGCAAAGGTGGAAGTCTGGTGAGGTAGTATGAAGAGCGACAAAGTCCGCATAGGGAGGAGGTCAGGGTGGATGGATGGGTCAAACAACACAGGACTTTCACCTGACAACAACAAGTATGGCACAGACAGCCAAGCAGGCTAGATGGACATCACAATAACATACTGAATGCACCCATATTAAATATTTATGCATTCACAGTATGATCTGGTACTTTTAGTAAAAGTGAGCTTGACATGTAACTGGGGAAAAGGTCACAGGAAAATAGATTCTCAACACTTTCAGCCCCTGACCCACAGTGTAAGAGAAGTGTAGCATGTTATCTTGAGAGAGAAATTCATGAAACATGCATTTTGTTATTTTGTTGTGTGGAGACCCACTGGTGTCAATTTTGAGCTTTGACCTTTAGGTGAAAGATGCAGAGGTTTACTGTATGTGAGTGTGGGACTGTCAGGGTAAAACCCTAGATGCAGTGAAGGAGTGAAGGAAATTGCAGAAATTGACCAGCAACGTGAGATACATTTTGCAAACAAGACTGAACATCACTAGAATGTGCCATAAACATCCACCGAAAAAATACAGAAGAAAAAGGAGTGACTCTATGGAGAGTCTTGATTAAATTCCAGCTGTTAAAAAAAGACTGGTTACCTCCAAGATTACAAAGAATACCAAATCCTTCTTGGGGCAAAGTAGAAGAAATTCTCTGAAAAACTCTGGTGTTTTTTTTAATCCAAAGCAAAAAAAATATCACCACTAACTTGCCAAAAGCATCAAACAGCAAATATTTTTTCTCGATGAACTTGACTCAGCAGCTATCTCAGCTAGCTACAGCTAATGGGTTCATGGGTGAGGCAGCTTGCTGATGAAGCCTTGTGATATGACTGTGTGATCACACCATGAGCAGTCTGTGAAGCCAGTGACTTGATGGAAGTGTTTTCATTTTCCACAGTCAGAAAAATGTGGCTCTGTTTGTGAAAGTTAGGTGCAGCTGAACAGTGACGTAACCCAACCACAGCTGATCATTTAAGAAATTAGGTCATTGTCTTTGCCTTCGACAACCTTTTAACCTTTTCTACATTGTTGCTTTAGCATTCTCAGTAGGCCCAGGGTCCCTGGACTGGGGTGGACATATACTGGTTATGATCAATCTGTATTTTAGTCTCAACTCAGAGGAATGGTATGTTTCTGTAGAAGATGAGATGAATCCCTTAGATGCTTACGAGTCATGCGTTCTTCTGAAGGGATTAAAAATGAACCATGTTTTGTATTAATGCGTGTTTCTCGTACTGTCGTTTGAAATCAAAGTGCTCTCCCGCACACAGCTGTAAACAAGGCGAAGTCAACCTTTAACCATTTGACTGTCACCCTCTGCACGTATATGCATGCTGCACACCTTTCTACCAACTGGGAAGAAAAAAGGTCACTGAGTGACGATGAATGGTTCCAGGTTCACTTTCAGTCATAACAGTGTGTTTACATACGTGAACTCACATTGTTGGTGCTGTGAGGTGGAATGTCCTTCTGATCCTCCTGATCACCTATTAATATCTTGAAAGTCATTAAAGATGGGAAGCTGTGATTGGTCAGGGTCCATCAAGTAGTCTGCCATGTCTCTCTGCCAATGCTCGGCATGGATTTATGTCTCTATGATCACCTAATCTGACGCAGTGACCATCTCGAAAGTAAAAAAAAAAAAATGATAGTCTGACTTCACAACCTAATAGAGCTCCCTGCCTGAAACCTCTTACACCAGATAAAGTAATCTGTCACGGCAAAGATAGAATTAGTATAGACATACAAAAATGAGCTTAGACTGAAAAGTGTGATGTTATAGCACTTACTCATGGATTTTTGCACCAGGTGCAAGATCTCAAAGAAGTTTAAGCACAAGCAGACTGCACTCTAGAACATGTATTTCTTTCATTAATTAATTCTTCACATTTTAAAGTTGATTACATTCCTATATCTGTACGTTTCAGAATTCTGCATCCATCAACATCTGACAGATCAACAACAACAACAACATAAAGCAAAAATACAGTATGTCATCTATTAAATAAATTAGTTACACATATAGGTAAAAATAACTTAATATGAAATAGAAGGATCTTCAAACATCTCAAGTTATCATATGCAGTTCATTAAGAAAATGACATTAGGGTACACAACTCCTGCTTGATTAGTGCATGACTAATGCATGACTCATCTTCATCTAATGCATGAATAAATATACATCATGAACTCCAGTGGCTTAATATTAACAAATGGTCAAGTCAATGTTAGTGTTATGGGATTACTGAACATTTGCCATCATCAGTCACTGGCAGTTTAGGAACCTGGAGACACAGCTCACTCATAAATGTAATTACCTGTCATCAAATTAGCTTGAAACAAATTAGGTGGACAAAAGCCTTTCAGACTATAATGCATTCAATCAACTTCTCTAAGAGTAAAACAGGACTCCTCTCTTCATGCACAAAGTACGATTAAGGCAGACATAAAATAAATGTGTTTGTAATATTCAAAACCGTTGATTTAATATAAATTTCACAGTGTCACAAAATCATATTTTGCTATTTCTTTGCCTGGTTGGTCGTGCTGAGATGGTCAGCCTCCTGCATGTTGCTGTCTGCTTGCCAGGAAAGGATGAGAGGCTGGAAACAGGCATGGTGAAAAGATAGCCTATGAGGACAGAGGGAGAAGGGGATAAAGGTTTAGAGAGATGGACAGAGATAGAGGCAGGAAAAGGGGGATGAGTGGGAGAAAGGGAGAGAGAGATGTCCAGTAAATTGGTGAGGAAGATCAGCCATCCAGATCTAATATGGACTGTGAGTCTCTGGGCTCACCAGGCGCAGCCTATCACCTACAACATAACAAACACTGGATTATTGGTGTGCGTGGATGTGTGTGTAGACATGTGTGTGTGATTATCTGTTGGCGCTGAACAAGCTCACTGTCTGCCAGGCTGACTTCCCGGCCTGCAGACTGTGCGGCAGACGGAGAGTTGGAGAAACTTTTGACTTTTGAAGTTATATATTCTTTAACAAGGTTCTGTATCTCACAACAAACACAGCAGAAAAAGTAATTAAAACTCCATAACCATCCACATCTTCCCACTATCACACACTCGCACCCATACACACAATAATAGCATGAGTACTATATACTGAAATCCATACAGCCGGCAACCCACAGTATCACAACTGACATTTAAATACAAACTGCAATATGGTACATATTGGATTGCGCAGGCCTGAAGCATTCATCAATGCAGCAATATTTTAAGGAAACATCCATGTACCATCAAGGCCAGGTCACATGACTTGACTTTTATACAGTTTATCAAACCTGCTGATCGATTCAGTAAATGTTACCTTGTAAACAGCCAATGCAAGTTTTTATTAAGCAGTAAGAAAGAATAGAGAAAAGGAAAAAAAACAGAAAAAGACTAACTTAAAGTAATATTTCAACATTTTTAGCTGAATAACTACCATCAGACTTTAAGACTAAGGTTAAGTTTATGTCAAATAAACATAAAACAAAAATGAGTCAACATGTGAATCAGAAATATTTTAGTTTTTAAACATGCTGGATAAATGCTGTGGCATTGCTTTAGTAGCGACATCCGCACTTATTTGGAATAAATAGATGAGGTGAGTAGTTATCATGAGCCACCTACAGAAAGTCAAAATCAATCATCATCACCATCAACAGAAAATTGAAGGAAATAGCAAAAAAAAGAAGATTGGCACTTTCACAAACATGCCCAGGCATGACTGATTAACATCATTGATACTGCCAGTGTAAAATATAAAAGTGTAGGATCTCATGGGTCCTCAAAGGTCTCTTTTCTGTCATAGGCAGACTGCATCACAAGTAATGGCATTAAAATGTTCTTGGATTAGCTGATGGGCATTACCTGCTTCTTTCATACTTCACAGTCACTGGCTCATTCATCATCTGTTTGGTTACCAGCTGACTAGTTGAATAGTACGTTGAATCATGTCTATGCAGGTGCACAGAGTGGGCATTATAACCTGTCACTTGTCACTATTCACTCTGCTGATACACACAATGCTCATGCCAATGCCGTCTGCTTCTGCAGCTCCCTCCACGACCACAAACATCCTCCTTATGTGCTAAGTTTTGCATTGCTGGCATTAACTAAGATTTAATGTCAATGTGTGTGTTTTTGAAGAGAGGATTGGTTCTCCCTGTAGAATCCTCATTGCTGCTCCTCAAACAGCTGAGCATTTTCCTGCCAAATATCACTGTATAACCATTTGTTATGAATGGTGTATTCTCTGACGTGTCTCTGACTAAAACACTGTTGTCATTTTATTTATTTTAATTTATGTAAATGAATCCCTAGAGGAAACCAAAACTAACAATGAATTTGGAACAGTGTTAAGTGTATATAAAACAACAACTGACTATCAGAGAGAAATAAACTACAGTGTTGACTCTAATGAAGGAATATGTCACTCAATATAAAAACATTTTGGATGAAAATGGAGTTCTGTAAGAGAGGGCCATATCAATACTTTTTACTTGTTAGGTGACTGCTGATTTTTGGCTTTTTTATTGGATTTGTTGTTGCTAACAAAAAGATAATATAATGCCAGTCTTATCCTATAACGTGTAGTTGGCAGGTGATTCAGTAAACAGCAAACTACATAATTCTTGACTTCCTCTCCTTTTTGATTCTGTCTTTGTGAGCGTTTATTCAGAATTTCCACTTCCATGTCAAGATGCTAGTGAATCAGGTTTTTAGCCCCATCGTCTAGTGTGTACGACGTCGCAGGATGTGTTTTTGAACCGTCTTGTAGTCTGAGGCATGCCTCTCAGCATTGCCACAGGGTCTGAAAAAGACCCATAACCTTCACCACCATTTTCTTGCTGGTTGGAAAAGGAAATAAATTGTAAGAGAGTGGAACACACACAGAGAGAGAGAGAGAGAGAGAGAGTATGTGTGTGTGTGTGTGTGTGTGTGTGTGTGTGTAGGCATCCAGAGGGGAGAAGATGAGGAAATGCACAAAGAAACACTTTCCTTAGAGAACACATACAAATCTACACCAGAAAGAGGAAAAGAAAAACACCCAAACATTCCTTTTTAATGATCCATCGCCAACTCTTAATGGTCTTCCTCCATTTCTCTCCCTCTTTTTCCTCCTTCTTTCTGTCAAATTTCATCAGCTGGCCCTTCCCGGGGCTGGTCTCTTGCTTTCAGATTACACTACTCCCCAAAGGCCAGGCCCTCCTCTATCATCTTCCTCTGTTTATCCCCCACTCTCGTCTGTCTTCTGCCCTCATGGGGACCAAAGTCTTGCCTCCATCCTGTCATCTCAGGCCCCCATGTCCTCTTCTTTCTCTTCCTCCTTCCTGCCTCCAAAGACTAGACCCATGCCTCAGCCCTCTGCTATCCCTCCTCCCTAAAACAAGAGTTAAAATAAAACTTTGCCATATGGAAACTTGGCCATTGCAGCGGCTAATAAAGGGATACAACAAGACAGGGACAGTTTGTAGCAAGACATGGAGAATTAAACCCTACACAGGTCAAAACCAGTTAATTTCATTTCCGTTAGTTTTGCTTTGTATTCACTACCAAACAACCCTTTAATGTATACCTCAAAAGCCCCTTAAACGTTTAATATTACCAGGGTTCGTACAAAGTCTTGAAAGTTTGGAAAATGCTTAATTTTAACCATTATGTTTTCAAGGTTAGGAATATGCTTGAATTCAACTTGTTTAGGGATGTTTGCCAAACTTATCAGAAAAACGAACACTTCAGTGTGATAAGAACTAGCTAAAATGACAGAAACCATCTTTGGGGAAATTTTATTTGACGTGTACTTGACCTATACTGCAGCCAGCCACCAGGGAGCGATCGAGAAACTTAGATGATGATGATATGAAAATAAACTGCTCTACTCCTGCCACAGCCCCTCATCTCTGTGCTCTTTTCCCGTCAAACACTTTTCAACTAAATTTTTGATCAGTTTGATTTTGTTTTTAATTTCGTCCCTCCTTCTGTGCTTAGATGTTTTTATCTTCAAGGTTCCTCTTTGCTTTGCTGTTCTCTTATTAGTTTCTGTCTCCCTTTCCATCCTGTCCTCTCACCTCCTCTTTTCCTCTATCCTTTTTTTTCTCATCTGTTCTTGAGTTTCTCCGCTCTTGTCTCTTCTTCCATCCTTTTATTTACTCCTCGCCTCATACTTCCTTCTCTTCCTTCTCATCCTCTTCCCTTGTTTCCTCCTTTCCACTCTCTCGGCTAATTCCATCTTGTATGGGAAAAAAAAACAGCTCAAGAGATGGAAAAAGTGCAGTGAGAAGGACAGAGATAAATGGGCAGAAGGGGTGTGAGAGGGAGAGAGACATTACAAAAGAAAAAGAAAGAGAGAGAGTTTCCATTTGGTGTCTCATTTAGCCCAGTGGTGTGTTCTTGCTGGCTCAGCCCTTAGGGCCTGTTAATGACCAGTATTAATGAAGCTCCCTATCTTCATTACACACACAAGCACACACACACACACACACACACACACACACAGACAATAGACACATGGATGGACAAAAACACATGTAAGTGTGTGCCTGTGCTTATACTGCCCCTATATCTCTCTTTCTATCAAACACACACGCACAAATACACACACTCCAAGAGCACCGGGGGCTCTTCGTTTTATCAACCATGGTGATTGCGAGCAGGACAAGACCTTAAGCTTTTAAGAGTGTGTGTATGTGTGCACTGTTTCCATGACTTATAAATACATTAATTTTTTTAATAAAATTGATTATTTAAAAAAAGGCCACAATTTGATTAAAAGAAATGTGTGAAACATAAATCATATTTTAAAAGTACCATTTGCAGGCCAAACACTCTGTAGTTGAATTATTTATTATTCTTTTTTTTTTCTCGTTATTATATGGTGCAAAATCAGCACCTCATTTTAAGCTTTCTCCCCATTTTTATATTTAGTTTCTGTAACTTGAAGCATTTTCTGAACTTTCAACATCCAAAGTGGACTTTGTTTATTGTAAACTACAGTTCTGAGTGTCCACTTGCATCGGGAAACATACATTTTGGGTGCATGGGGACATCAAATCCGGGCGAAAACACCTCTGCTATTGTTAGAAAATGGTGCATTCTTTCAGTGTAATTTGGTGGAGACAAAAACAATAAGATATAGTATCCTTTTCCTGATAGGATATGTTGGAATAATGGATGTATGGATAATGGAATCCACTTGCAGGTTTGTTGATACCTATCCAAACTCTGGAAAGAATTATGCATGAATGCATAAAATCCAAAATTAAGATGCATAAATTCTACTAGTTAGTGAAAAACATTTGAATCTGAACAGTTCTAGTGTGTGTATTCACATGCATCTTGTAGTATGTGTGTGTGTGTGTGAGTACACTTAAACTTTTGTTCTTGGCTCCAAGGTTTAACGTCATGTTCACTGCTGCCCTGAGGAAAGAGAAAAATCCTCTGTTCTCCTCTGTAATGGGGACCGCAGGGAGTGGACAGGCGAAGGAAAACAGAGGGGAAGGAACAAGCTAGGGATTCTGGGAACATGAATTAATGGAAGACAGCGGGAGACTATGATAAAGAGACGGAGAGTGTGAGGATGATGGATTGAAGATTCAGAGAGGGAAAGAGGGGGAAAAGCAGGAAAGACAGAAAGCGGAAAGAGTCTTAGACACAAGAGACAAGTGAATGTTTATGGACCGGAAACCAGCTTAGTGCTGGTTACATGTTTGTCCAACCCTGTCACCTACAAATTATTCAGCTACTCAGCATTAATGATTTATGATCAGTGGCAACGGTCAGTGCCAATGCAGGAAGTAGAATGACATTTATGCAGTGAAAAGGAAAGGATGTAGTCCAGGTAGTGAATGCGTAAATTGTCATTTGCTTCTGACACCAGCAGTCTGAGTTTGTGTCTTGTCCAGTATCAGTATTCTGCATTAACATTTTTTTATGTAACCACAACAATAATCTTTCCAAAATTTTAACAAAGATGTTTTACTTTTCTATAACAACCATAGCTTAGTCGCCACACACATACTGTAGGAATAACCAACCGAACAATGTTAGCAGTGAACATTTTACATGCGCAGTATGTGCAACATGAATGCATTATGTTTCTCCCAGAAACATAACATACTGTATGAATGTTATTTGTAGGCAAATAATGTGACCAAAGTGCACATAAGACACCCAACCCTATGTCCTCCAAGAACACCGATACTGGACGACTCTGCAAAACCCTTGAGCTAGTATTCAACATGTGTGCGTTTAACAAGTCTCTCATTACTTCCTGAATATCCGCCAATCCTGAGATTCTGCCAAGATACACATTTCCTGTCAACCCTGGATACGCAACATAGCTGTACTATAAGTAAAGATGCACACTCCTACAGACATCCTTGACAGTTATGGTTATGGTAAAGATACTAACACTTGGTTAGGGTTAGAGAAAGATTGTTACATTTGTTGTTTAAGTAATTCCCAGGGATACTGGGCTAAAGGCAAAATAAGAAAAAGAATTGGGCTGTGTGGGTTGCTCCTTTCCTTAATAATCAGTTTAATAATACACATTTTGCCCTCGCTACTTCACAACCAACCTTAGTGATACATTTAGGAAGACCCATGCATCCTTAGGAAAGCCACCTTAGAACAAGGAAACCCGACAAATAATATGCAAAATATAAACTAAGCAATCAAAATAGTAGTGTTTTAAAAAAAAAATAGAAAAAGCACGTCCTGCTAGCAGCAACAGTAAACTGCAGTCCAACAGCCTGCATAGTAACAGGGGCATTTCAGACACACGCAGTTCAACTAGGACCACATTAAATTCCTACAGTCCCTTAGAGGCATAATAAGCAAAACAAACTTACAGAAAAAGGTAAAGGGGTGGTAGATCATAGAGAAATGTAGAGAAGAAAGTATAGGAAGGGAATTTAAAAGCATGAGCAAAGAATGAAATAAGAGGAAAGCAGTAACACAGAGGAAGCAGGCAAATGGAAAAAGACTGAAGTAATGAGGGAACATGGCCAGAAGCAGGAAATGGAAGGCGAGACTCAGAGTGGTTGACAGAGAGGAAAAGGAAAGGTTTAGACATACTGAGACCTGGATAATTAGCCTGGGAGGCCCAAGACTCTTCTTTTAAATCACCATACCATGCCTTATTAGCTCAATATGCCTCCCTTTAGATCCCTGCAGCACAGACACACATCTCATATGATACCGCTCAAATGCAAAGTACAGCTCTCAAGCGGAATTTGCTGCCTTTGCATTCACTTTGGAGTTGGTGGACCAATGAATCCCGAGGTTCCCGTACAAAGCTTTGTTAAGTTTTAGCCTGGTTCCAGACCTCTGAATCCCCAGACACAAGTCATATTTTGTCAACCAATTCAACGATATATAGATCCTGATATTGCTCTTATGAATGACTGTTTGTGGGTCTAAAGGTGGTGACATTAAAGAGCATCTGGTCATGTTAAACATAGTTACGGTGAACAGTTTAATCCCTGTTCTCAGTCACTAATCATAATGTATAAAACTGCATGTAACTATCCAATATCAATGAAACATGTTCATAATCTCTTTATTATGCAGCAGTAGACACATGCTAATGAAGACAGCTGGCTATCATTTGCTTTAGCTATTAACATTAACATGCAAGACTGCAATAAATTAGCACAACTGTCTGCAAGACTAAACTAGGCAGACAGAGGCATGCCTTGGGAAGCATGGTTTTCATTCTTAACATCCATCCATCCATCCATCCATCCATCCAACCATCCAGCCATCCATCCATCATCCATCCATCCAACCATCCATCCATCCATCCATCCAACCATCCATCCATCCATCCATCCATCCATCCATCCATCCATCCATCCATCCATCCATCCATCCATCATCCATCCAACCATCCATCTATCCCCCCTGTAGTTTTCAGTCCTAACACTGGAGTCCTGATGGAAGGGCACCTTTTTTTTTTTTATGTGCTCAAGTGCTGTCTTTTCAGAAAACCTTTGTGTGTGGAGAGATGCTAAACATATCTTCAAAGAGTCTAAGAGAAGGTTTAATTCATCAGAGACAGATTCATGTTTTATGAAAAATATGAATCGTTTCACTCTGATGAAAGGTTCACCTTTTTGATTAATATTTTACTGATCTTTTGGACGCTAGCCTCAGGGAAAATCTATCTACAGGATTTAAGGGGCTCATGGCTGTTGCGGCAGTTCTACAGTACAACTAGTGCATTACATAGGATAGTTACTGTAGCATGCAAGTCATTCTGTCCCGGTAGTAACAAATGAATGAATAAAATATGTTTGTTTTGTTCTGTTTAAAATGTGTTCTTGAGGGGGCTGCACATGGGGGAGCAAGTCTGGAGTTGATTCCTAATAAAAACTGAGGAATACTTTTGCTTTTTCGTGGACATCTGGTTGAGTAACTATCTCGGACTTGGACTGATTGCCCCATTTGTTTCTGGACTGAAGAGCTTTTGCAGTATATGTATGTTGTTCCTTACCTTAAAATAAAAAGGAACTTAATAATAATAAATAAATGTACATTTGGTCAAGTGTGAAACATAGCTGCTTTAAAGCCAGGAAAGTGACTTCAGATTCACATTAACACAGTGGTCTTCAGTATTCTTGAAGCCAACTTCAGTGTCTTCACCTGAATCTATGCGCCAGATGGGGAATTCATTTTACCTTATTTACTGCAATTTAGCATCTAGTTGAATATGTCACAATATGTTTGTCACAGTGAGAATTATGGTGGTCAGAAAGAGGATGTCTGCAGGAGAGAATGAATGTAGAGAAAGGAAAACATCAAAACAGAAATGGTTGAAGTAACACAATTAAAAAAAAATGTTGGATGTGATAGCTGATATCTAATGTTGACTGTAGAAAAATTTGAGCCAAGTGAGAAAATGCCATTATAAAGCTTCAGGGAAAACCTGGTGACTATTTTCTTCCCCCTGCTTTTGGAGCATAAGAAATTCAATTATGTATACAAACAGGCAGTGCTCCCTAATGAGTGTGCTTCCAAATTGCATCCATGGATGTGCCTAGAATAACCTTTAATGTTAGAAGGCGCGTGCGGTGTACTGGGGGCACCACATAGGAAAATTGCCATTTCAAATCCCAAACAAGATGGGAGCCAATTATAAAGTGAAAGTTAATGAGACACATTCTCTTCTCCTTCAGCTGCTAATTGTCCCAGCAGAGCTTTGCAGTGTCCAACAGCAGAAGACTGGAGTTTTCTTTCAGGCTCCCAACTGGGAGTAAGGGTAATTTTTCTTTTTTCTTCTAAGACACTTATACTGTCATCTTGGTGTTTGAGTTTCACTTGAAACCATTGAAACCTGTCAAAAAGCCATCTTGTTATTTCAAATACATTAACCTTGCATGGTTATTCACTGCATTGAAACCTCTGAATCCCATTTGGTCAAGAGGCAGCAGATTTTTGTAAGCCTGTAGAGTGACACAGATTGCCTTTAATGCAGGAAGTTAACATGTCTACAAGAAAAAAATCAGATTCAGATCAACTTTATTATCCCACACGGGGAAATTTGGTTGGTCCAGTGCTCCAGAAATAAAAACACCATAAATCCTCAGTAAAAACAATAGAATACACAATAAGACCACAGCATAATCATAATAAAACATGATTATGTTGTGGTCTTATTGTGTATTCTATTGTTTTTACTGTGGATTTATGGTGTAATGCACCAACGATCCACTGACAAGACTATTTACCAAGCAGCACGGGAGATCTAACACACATGAGCAATACAATGCATCACCTGGCCACAAACAATGTAAATAAAATTCAATATTTTTGCACAAATTATCCAGAACACCTTAAAGAGAAAGTGAGTAGGCATCTGTAGCTGTGAAACAGTTGAACTAAGGCGGATTGTCATGGTAATTGCACATGGGAAACAAGTGCGTTGTGGTAATTATTGTCAATATTAAAAATGTTTCTACAGGCAGAAACAATCATGCCAATAAAATGAGGAGTTTGTGTTTATTTCATTTAGATCCCCATTAACTGTCACTATTGTAATGAGTAATCTCTCTGGGCTTGTAGCCTTGAAATCATATCCGCACACCATCTAGGTGATGAAATTAGGTGTAAATTGGTTTCACTCATTTTTCTGTAAGTTAAGTGATATTGCAGTTATTGGTACAAAAAGAGGAAGCCTTTGCAAATGAATTGTCTCATGTTCTTGTCTCAGTCCTGTCTTACGTTTACTAGTTTCCTGTTTTGCTACTCTCTCTATATATATGGGTCGCTGACTGTTAGAGGGATACTCCAATGATTTACTACTCCACTTCCACAAAGAACGGTCAAACCTGTTCCAGTAGAGGCAGAGATATCCTTACTTCTATTCCCTAGTATAGGTTGAGCTCCAAAAACACTGGATCCTACATTTCCCATAATGCAGCTCAATAGCATCTTTTATTAGACTTCCTAAGCCTGGGAAATGCGTGCATCTTTCAAAATCCATTCATCGGTTTGTAGGGCCAAGCCGAAATAACTAACCCTGATGACATCATCAGAGTTTATTTCTCAGACCTCCAGAAATTAAGGAAGTGAAACCTCTCTCCTCTGGCAAAGTGAAAGCAGTTGGTCCCACCATGTTAAATGTTTAGAGGTATCTTGGCCTCTCTGAAGCCTGATTTCTGGTTATAAATGCCAATATGCAGTGTTTATGATCTACATATGATCTGTTTTCAATTACACTCAATGGGTGAAAGTCAGGGTCCACAAAGCAGTGGTTGGGGCCAAAGGACTGACTGGGACTATGGAAACACTTTGGTGCCAGCTTTACAGTTGCCATAGCAACATGGTACCTCTGTGACCTGGTTCAAAGGGTCTTTGAGCTATGAGCAGTGAAAATATATGTGTGTGTGTGCATGTGTGTGTTTGTAATAGTGAATATGTGCATAGAGAGAGATGAGAAAGAATGACAAAACATCTTATCCTTGTCAGCCTTCCACGCCCTTGCAGCTCTTAATATGTGGTTTCTGTTTCAGGACTGTAGAACTCACCATTTGCCATGGCAAAGGAAAATACTTGTCTCTTATTGGCTGACAGATGTCAGTTAAAATTGCATAGCAGGACACTTTAAACAAAGATCCGGTCAACAGTTTACAGTTTCAACATAAACAGGCCAAGAAAACTATCAATTCAGAATCCTGAATAGTCTAGCAGTTCAATGGAAGCAGATTCCCACATGGACAAAGAGATTTAAAGACTTCTGTTATCCATTTGTGGCAGAATGCATAAACTCAGCAGGTTCTGGGTGATCCCAAATCAGCTTTTCTTGCTTTGTGATCTGATGAGCGAGACCACATCCTTATCTGCTCACAGTATAGAGTAAATGAATAGTGTGTGTGTTTGTAGCCCTGCATAACAGTGCGTCAGTGATATCAGTCTGTCCTATTGTGTTTCAGCATGTAGCTGTACAGTTTGCGCGTGTGTGTGTGTGTGTGCATGTCCAAGTGTGTATGAGCCCATTATTATTCCCCTTGTGCTGCACCTGACATATGCCTGATTACCTTCCAATCTCCTTTGTATGTCAGGGTGACACACCACACACAAACACACACACTTCATTCCTCTTCATTGTGTGTATGGCTTCCTCCTTTTTGACACTCCTATCCTCACTCCCTCTTTCTTTCTTATCTTTTATCTCACTTCATTTTTAATCACTCTTTGGCTCTCTCTTTCTCACCGCTTCTCTCTACTCCCTCTTCCTCCCTCTTCATTTCTATCTCAGCCTACCTCGCTCTCTCTTGCTTTCCTTCTGTCTCTCCTTGATCTTTCTCCCTTTCTCACTAAAAATCATCCTCTCGTCGTCTGGAAAGAAATCCGGTTGTATACGTGTAATGAGAAAGTTTAAGTCCCTCAAAGAGGATTGTACCATAGCGTGTACAAAGCTAATCTTTCACTGTGTGAATGTGTTGTGCGTGTGCATCTGTGTGTATAGTGATTTTTCAGTGTGCATGCATTTGCATATCTTTGTCGAGGAATGGGTGTCTGTATTTGCATTTACTCTCATTAAGCTTCCTGTTTGTCTTCTAGCTGTTTCATTTAAAATTTTGCAATTTTTCCTTTTCTGTCGTCAGTGTCTCTACTGAAAGTGAAATCCCCAATTTTTTGGTTCAAAATTACAAAGAAAAGATTACTTTTCCTCCATCCATCCATACAGTACATCTACTTTTTGACGCTTATCAGAAGGTTCATGGTCCTGGTCACGGTGGCATCCGGTTTCCTGGGCAAACCAGAGGTGTTCCCAGACCAGATGAGATATATAGTCCCTCCAGCATGTTCTGGGTCTGCCCTGAGGTCTCCTCCCAGTTGTACATACCTAGAAAACCTACAAAGGGAGTCGTCCTGGAGACATCCCAATCTGGTGCCCAAACCACCTCTCAATGCAAAGAAGCAGCCTTATAGATGTCCAGACTTCTTGCCCAAGGTTGATCACAACCACCGTGAGAAGGAAACTACTTTTGGCCTTTACCCGAAGCTCATGATGACCATCGGTGAAGGTTGGGATGTAGATCGACTGGGTAACAGAGAAATTCTCCTTCTAATTTGTGAACAAGACCCTGAGAAACATAACTTGGGGCAGCAGAGTACCATGGAGGCACTGATTCTTATCCCAGCCGCTTCACACTTGGCTGCAAACCATCCAAGTATGTGCTAAAAGTGAAGCCAGCTGAAATACATCACGTGACACAGACCTGCATTTCAAATTCAAACAGGTCTGTTCTAACCTGGCCAAGCAAATCAAACCTCAGGTTAAAAATTTTAATTATTGAGATTTTAGTTATTGAGAATCAGTCCTTATGTTCAAGCATGAAGTTAAAACTTGCCTTGAAAATGAACAGTGAACATTTCCTTACCTTCCACATTTCCTTAATTTCTCATCTTCCCCACAGTCCTTTCCAATTTCTTACACCTGGTCTTCCCTTGTCCTCTTAACACATCTTCATTTCCACAAAAAATAAGTCCTTTATATGCATGAATATTTCAGCGAGACAGTAGTATTTGTTCCGTCTCTTGCCAGGATGTTGTATTTCTGACCCCTGCACTTCTCACTAATGATTCCTTGTAATATTGTCAGTGAAAGTATATTAGCAGATTCTGTTGTTGCCCTCATTGTCAGCCCCTTTACAGTAGATAAGAGCTTCTGCTTAATGATTAAAATGTAAATGTAACCTAAGTCAGAAGCTGAATGAAGTAATTTACTCATGACATTTCATTTTATGTTTTGTTCCACCTGTAGGGTTCTCTTGATTTCATCATTAGTATGAATTTGTTTTGGCATATAGTTTTAACTTAGATGAGAAACACGAGATAGAGAAACAAGAAACATGACATAATTCTTGCATCAGTGTCAGGCACTTAAAAGGAAATGTCAGCCATCTGTCAACCAAATGTCAACTGCTCTTTACTCATGCTAGAACTCAGACAATGAATCTGACAAAATTAATTTCTGAAGGCAGCGGGTTGTAAAATCAGATGAAAAATTATACAGTATGTGCTTTCATGAGGCTAGTGTTAACACGTGATTTCTAGAAATGAGTGGCTTCCTATGTATTTTTTTCCCACTTTTTTTCATTTACATAAAACTTGAATGTTTAAAGTACAAAAACACAAGTAATAAGTACACAAATTCTACACCATATGGTATCTATTGCAATCCCTGCATGGATACATACATCCAGAATGGATATACTGTACATGTAAAAATCACACTCATCACCCTATTGCAACACTAAAAGAAACCTATACAATAAAAATATCAGGAGCAAAGGAGGAAGTAAGGTGACATTGTTAAAAAGTGACAAAGTCCCTGTAGGGTTGGAGTCAGGGTTTTGTTTCCCATGTGCAACCGACAGTTCCAGTCCTCAGCAGGTTGTGTAGTGTGTGTTCTGAGGAATATCCCCCCTAAATACTGTACTTTTCTTTTTTCTTCTCCAGGAGTTGGTATGCTGTCTGAACCTTACTGTAAGAACATAGTGTACTGTGCCATGTTAAGATATCATATTACAGAAAATACTGGAAATACAGATGTAGAGGAATTTCAAAAGACCACAGTAATTATTGGTGAAGTAACAAGTGTACTGCACACAAGACAAGTGTATTTTAAAACTGCACTTAAAAGTACGCACACAAACATTTTTCCATAACTGAAGTTTGAGTTTGCACCACTGAAGCACCAAGGGATTAAAACCTGCTCAGTGGCACTTTAATCGCGACTGTAGAATGTGAGAAATTAGTTACCTCTCCAGTCTTCCCCATGCACATCCCCTAACTAGTCTGAGGAATCAAACCAGCACCCTTTAGAGTAACACCATCCACATAATTATTATTCTCTCCCTCATTGTTCTTCTCCCTCTGGTATTCTTCGTAGAGCTTGTGAGCTGTTGCTTCCCAAAGACTTCCCAATTACCACCAGTCCAAATAAATTAAAAGTCATCTGTCGTGCCAAATAGCCAATTAGTGAGACTGGAAGCTCTGACCCAATCAAAGAGCACTGGCCCCCGAGAGTAACGGGGTCATGATAGGAAACGACTTGAAGGCTGTGGAGAGGCCCACGCCCTTCGGCTCCCAGGTTGGCTCTTGAGAATTACTTTCTAACAGTGTAGACTGTTAGAAATGTATAGAGACAGGGTGCCTAGTTAATGTGTGTGTGCGTGGGAATGTGTGAGTAAAGGTCAGGACTAAAGCAGATGAACTATATACAGTATAGTGTATACTGTATATAGATAGAATGTCTCCCAGGGGGTGTGTATGTTTGTTAAGTGAGTCAGATAGTGCTGGTGTGACTTTCAACCACTAAAAATAAATCTAAAATGATGTTGTGTTGTATGTATGTTTGTGTGTGTGGTTATCTACATGAGCCTGTGTGTGTGTGTGTGTTTGGGGTGCAAAGATTATCCATTATGTATCACAAAATTGGCACAGTGGCAAAACCAAATCAATACAAAACCACAGTTCTAAATCAAATTCAGTGAGAAATCAATCAAAGTCTATACAGTTGCCAAAAAACAATTTCGGGCAAATTAATTAGTCTCTATTCTTCTGTGGTTGTAGCCGGTGTGTGTGTGTGTGTGTGTGTTGTAAGGTCCTATTTGAGAGCTTGAGCGTGAGGACATATTGGACAGTCCTTTCTACTTTAAAGGGCTGTTTGAGAATTTATTTTAATTAAGCTACATAAGCTTCATTAAAAATAACCATTAATTTAAAATCTGAGCTGAATAGAAAATAAATCTCTTCAAACAGCTTTGAATAGCAGTGTGTCAATAAATGTATACTTGTTTTTGAATTAGACCAAGTTTATGTATCTCAGCGTGTATTGAATCATCCGGAAGCAATGCGGTTCTTGGGAATAGATCACATGTAAATAGGTGATAAATAATACTGTGCTTTGAAATCTACTTCACCAGTCACTGCACACTCTTCTCTCTTCTCCTTAGTCTGTTTTTCTGTCACCATAATGAGTTTTTAAAACAAACTTTTGAATGCTCACTTGAGATTCTTTTCATATTTCAGCCCATCTTTTGCATTCTGCTTATTCGCTGATGTCTCATTTTCGGATATTTTTCTTTTATCTCTTTATCCCTCCCTCTCTCTCTACCTCTTCTTCTTCTTCTTCCACATTTCCATATCTTCTCATCACTTTGTTCATAGGAATTATTTTCATGAAATCAAGTTTTGTTACCAGGCAACAAGGCCACTGCGTGTGGTTACACTGCATGGAGGTGTTCACAGCAAGTGTGTGTACTTATTCATGGATGTGTCCATGAGTCAAGAATTTTGTTTGTTAAGAGTTTGAATACATGCATCAGGACTGTTCCCATACAGTATGCGCACACATGAAGCCTGTATGTATACGTGTGTGTTTAAATGTTGGTGTTGTTATGACTTGTGCTGCCCCATTGGCAGCCCAGCAGAGGTAATGATGGAAGATGGAAGCCTAGCTGTGCTTCTCTGGACTGCAGGGGGAACAGTGATTAGACTGATCTTTTACACAACTAATGGAACTGTGTCTACTAGCAATGGTGGATGAAGCAAAAGCATGTGTGTGCGTGCATGTGTTGTGTGTGTGTGTGTTAGAGAGAGAGAGAGAGAGAGCATAAGTGTGTGAAACAGAGGAGGAGAGAGACAACAGAGGACACAGTGTGAGCTAAATGGGAAGATGGATGTAGTTTCAAAAATCACATCAATTTTTTGAGCAACCTCATGTTTATCCATTATGTTCAAGACCAGTGACAATTGTTAACTGTCTTAGGACCTTTTCACACCTATATTCACACCGAATCAACTGATGAGTTTGTAAACTTGGAGCGTTTTCCCCTTGGTTCCGTTTCTTTTCACACAAAGGAAAAATCCAAGCGAACTAAAATGCATCACTACAAACCACGTGAGCACGTTCACTCCGCTTACTGGTCAGATGTTTCTGGGACGGGAGCAAGAAAGTAAATACAGAAAGGTCCTGTGTTCTGATTTAGTGCATATTTCGGTAAGAGAAACATTGCTGGTTCGTTCTCCGGCTAGATGCTACTACTAGAAACAGTTTGCATGCTCTGCCGCATCCCAGAATGCAAAGCACACCTGGCTACAAGAGCCGTTTAGCTCAAACTTGCGGAGCACACCTGGTAGTTGGGTTGGCTCGAGGTCGGATCACGTTCCCAGCACAAACGAACCGCTCCAGAGTTTGTCTGGAATCGTCGCGGTTGTTTTGGTGTTCACACCTGCCCAAACTAACCAGGCAAATGCACCAGGGTTTGTTTTAACTGAACCAAACAGGTTAGGTGTGAAAACGCTCTTTGAGGTATCTTGAATTTCTGTGTGTTTTTCCCTTTTTTAAAGATAATGTTCACTGAGGGCTGTGGGTCAGTCAATTATACTGTCAGCAGCTGGATCACAGTTGCAGCAATGTAGTAATGTATCAAACTGGTCACATCCAAATGTACATCTTTAAGGAATTCTGTATCTCTACTATCCGCTTATGAAAATCCCTCTGCTCCTGACACTTTCTCATATTTATGGGGTTATGGTTAGACGTGATAGTTAAGGGTCAGGTTATGTTCGAACAGAAGTTGTTCGCATGAAGTGTTGTCGGACCACGTCGGGAATCCAAAGTGTTTATAGTTGTTCCGAACGACCACAGTGGAAGGCGGAGTGAAAAGCCGACCATCTTAGAGAGGGGGGATATGCAATATTTCTTAAATATGGGGATTGCTGTGCACATTTTCATGTGCTGCACTTGGTGAAAGAAATAGTTGTGTAAAGAATGAAAAAAGAGAGCTTGAGAGAGAAGTTCAAACCCTGGATCCTTTCTCACCTCCGCACAGCTGGCCGATCACAGCGTGAAGTGGGTGTGAATGTCGGATTGTCGGTTTTGTAAAGTTACAGAAATTGTCCCACACAAATTCCCCCAAACCGACGTCGGAAAGGTGTGGAAGTTATTCAACCATCTGAATCCTGAAGAAGCTTACTGGCAGCTTTAGGGTTATGGTCATGGGGCTAGGTGATAGATTATGTAAATGAGACCCCTTATAAGTAATGCATAGATATACAGTACAATGCGTTTAAGAAGAGGTGGCTGCAGAGAGAAAGATGAAGCATAGTAAGAACAAGAACCATTGAGAAAAATGGAGTGAGAGCAGAGGCACCTCTGCTGTTATGCATGATCAGATTTGACTGAATATTCAGTGAGTACATTTCAGCTTACACAGATATGTGCATGTAAATGTGTTTGTGTGTGTGTGTGTGTGTGTGTAAACTTCATTACATTTCCCCCATATTTTTAGTTGACGTCTCCAGACATGTGCAAGTGACTGACGAAGCAAAGATAAATTGCTGATCCCAAACTGGTTAAATGTGGTACAGACATTAAAAGTGGGGCACTGAGCCACTTTCTCTACCCTCTTTCCTCTTCTTCTCCTTCCATCCCTTCATCCCTCTTTCCAACATAGCTGCTATTCTTCTCCCCCTTCCACCTCCTCCTTTCCTCTCCTCTTGTAGCATATGACCCGAGGTCTCCCAGCCGGCTCCCTCTGGACAGAGAGTCGTGCCTGTCGTGTTCTGGACGGAAGGTAAAGGAGTGGAAGAAAAATGAAGGGAGGTGGGCGGAGCTGCAGAGAGGGGATTCAGTCACGACTGGAGAGGGGATGGGGCGAGAGGAGGGAGGGAGGGATGGAGGGAAAGGAGCGGATGGGAGTGGAGGTGGAGGCTTATTGAGGGAGGCTGTTGAAAACAACAAACAAGAAAAGGAGGGAGAGGAAAGAAGAGATGGTATTGAAGAGATCAGAGGGAAATGAAGTGATGGAAAAGAAAGGAGAGGAGCTGGAGGAAGAGAGGGAATGAAAGCAAAAGGAAGGGCAGATGAAGAGAGAACAAAGGGAGGAGATGGACACAGAAGATGTGAAGAGTGGAAGTAAAGGGAAAGATGACACTGAATGTGAGACAAGGTGGAAGAAAAACACATGAAGTAAGTAGCGGAGATGAAAGGAGTGAAAGCGAAGGAGAAGGAGGGCAAGAGTATGAATAGATGACATATAGATTGTAGGTGAATAGGTTGAGCTGGACAGGTTGTGGCATATTACAGACACACTAATACACATTGCTTTCAATTGTCTCGCTGGGTATTGATCCGCCCATCAACAATGGTTTCACTGGGTCACTGGTTCCCATTACATCTAACAGATCTCATCAACATCTGTACAAACTGGTACTTGCATCTAGCTCGTATAAGCTGCCCTCACCCTCACCCTCACCCTCGCTCAATCACACGTTCAGTTTACTGTTTAGAGCCAAATTACTCATCCACAGTCTACACGCAGGCCTTATTAACCCGGGGGTCCTCCGCTCGCAAGGCGTGGGATGATCTGTGTCATCATCTTACACACGGCCTGGTATAAACATCCAGTAGACTGCTGGATTTTTATTTGACACGGTTTAAATCATCCTCACAAACAAAGTTGTTATCCACTTGCTACTTCCTGTTCTCCTGCTTTTCCTTATACAATATGAGTTACAATGTGTGTAATGTATAACGTAGCATTTAAGCTCCATCTTTGGTTATTACCTTCGCCAGGTAATGTTTTCAATCATGTTTGTTTATAGAGGGTCAACCTGAAAGGGAACGTAAACATAAGGTGACGTCATTTTTTTCTTTCTTTGGTTCAAGGCAAATCTTTTTATCTAAGCAGATTGTATGCCATTTAGACTTTTTTTTTTTGCCAGTTTGGATAAACCTGAATACGTTTTTTTGATATTCACTACTGTTTTCCTGACATGATTGCCAAATTCTTTTATTTGTGGCCTATTTGACTTACCTTGCAAGGCACCTGGATTCGCGAGATCATGAGAGAATCAATCCTGCCAGGCTTCAAGTTATGCGCTTGTGGCCGAACCACAGTGGTTCATACCAATCAGCATCCTAAGAAGAACTACTGGCAGCTACGGGCGTGGTTTAGGTGTGACTACTTCGACTGTTTGTTTGAAAACAACAATGGCGGTTAGCATAAAAGAGGTTAGCGTAGATGCCGCTATAGCATCAGTTATATCAGAAGTGTAGAGTATTTCTTCATTGAAAGAAGATCAAAGAACAGCACTGAAGGCTTTTCTCAATGGAAAAGATGTTTTCGCTCTTTTCCCGACTGGTTTCGGCTACGTCATATGGTTCGTTGATCTGATTGGTTGAAGTTAGCCCCTGATAGACAGATGATTCATCCAATCACCTGCCAAGTATTCTTTGAAAGTGCCTGCCCTTTTCCAAACAGTTTTCAAGGAGAGATATGCAGATTCAAAATGACTTAACTTACTTCTGTATTAATAAAATAAAACATGTAGAAGGTTGTGTGGCCTTAGGGAGAGGTATGCCGTCTCTGGGGGGTTCCTAATATTCTACTACTCTTTTAAAAACATCACATCATCTGAGTTTCAAAGTTAATTTTTGACATTGGAAACATCAGCTGACATAACAACTTCAAGTTGCATTTAATATCTGTTCCTTAGCTGCTGTTCGATCATATCACCTGATCTTCATCAGCAGTTGGAGTTTGCACAGTTGTCATGCAATCGTAGTTGCCAGCATGGTTGGGATGTCCTTAAAGTCCTACTACAACTACTAAATTGATCTTGTGAAACTGAGGTGAGGTGAGGTTTTTGTCAATCACATATATTTTATTCCATTCTCTTCGATGCTGCAGCCACTTTATTAATGTCTATTTCACTGTAATCTCTTGGGATGGGATTTTACTATACCTCATTCTGCCATATCCAATGATTTTAATAGAGTATTCTACTCTATTCAACCTGTACTCAGTTTTCTGTATCTCTCTTGTAACTTCCCAGACTCTCTTGTGACTTCACTGGCTTAAACTACCATTAATTACAGAGAGCATAATCAGAGTGTTTATGGGGCCAAGGTGTTGGTTGTTCCGCTGATCCAGGCAGTGACAGATGGTGGCAGGTTAAAGAGTCAGTTTGCATCTTGCAGCAGCCAGCTTGCCTTTTTTATAGACTTTCCGTCTGAAAATGGCTGCCATTACGCAGTGCATCGTGGGCCAATTCACCCAAAGCGCCAAAGACATCTGTTCCTACAAAGGAACACATATTGCTGCTGTCCTGGGCAATCCACCTCGCTGCAAGGTTTTGGGTTAGCTGGGAAAATCTGGCTGGGCATCTGGGAACCTCCAAGATGCCCTTAAGCAAGGCAGTGAACTCCAGCTACTCCAAAGAAGATGCACAGTATAAAACCTGCTAGACTATGTTTATACAGAGCAGATGCTAACTCACATTGGATAAAATAAAGACAAAAAGTGTATCTTTAACTTGAAATGATGGTTAATGATGATGCATTTATAGATCTATGTTTTATGTAAACTGTTTGTTTATTGTCTAACAAGAATACAAATTCCCATGTTAAGATTACTGGCGTTTGAAACTCTAAAACTCTCAAATTGGTTTATTGATTAACTTTCTTTATTTCTTATCATGTTACCTTTCTATTTTAGGGCATGGCAGGCTCCCATAAAGCTGCCTCCATAATGCGAGAGTTTTATGATATTATACCATTTGAACATGCTTTGCTTCTGGTCTCGTACAGGTAACTAAAACCACTAAAACACTGTATTAATATTGACGCAAATGGTGGTGTACTCATTGTACTGTTAAGACACCGTACAAGCATTTAACTGCACAAAAGTACGTGATTTAGAGATTTCTGGTTCTTCGCTGTGGGTTAGATAAATTGAATAATCATTGTTTCAGAGCAGCAATGGTCTCAAAGATATGGATCCTCCATTCACAGATGATGTACAAAGTGTCCTCTTAACAATATAGCTTTCTGTTTACACAAGCCAATATTATTGCTGATGAGCTTCTCTGGGTTTTACTGCAATTGGCCACATATTGGTAAGTGTATGTGTCTATTTGTCAGCCTGGTGAAACCTGGTGGTTCTAATTGACCTTTGACCTGCCTGTGAATGGCTTTCCAATGGTTCTAATCGATGGGAACCGAAAACAAATGGTACACCATTTACAGTCCGAGAGATCTTCATAACCATGCTTTGGCTTCATCTGCTAGTGGGGCTCAGTTTCTGTAGACCCACAGGAATGCTGGTCTTCTATCCTGCAATGATCTTAGCTTCCGTTAATGTAGTTCACTTGGAACGCCAGGTGTAAATCAGCCTCTGATTAGACGCTATAATGAAAACCAGCAGGTGTCTGGGTCCCAAAGATGAACACCTTCTGGCCAAGAGCTGAGGGCGAGGATAAAAAATGAAGGAGACAACTAGTAAAGTATAAAGAGAGAAAGAGACCACGTTCTTTTACAAAATCCTTAAAATATCTTAAGTTTAATCCTACAAATACCAGGCCATAAAAACAAAATTTCCTGAATTAGAAATAAAAGTATTTTATTTTTTTTAATTGTGTTTGAGACCTTCTTTTTTAAATCACCAAACCATCCTATGTTTTTGCTCAACAACAAACTCCTAATTTACCATGCGTAATCTAGATAACTCCCAACTCCCTTTATACATGTCCCACCTTACTTTACCTTTAGTAAGAAATTCAATCCTTACCTGTCAAATCCCTATACAAGAAATACAATGTTTGAAATGTTTTGCACTACCTAATGTCTTTGTGTTTGTCCTAAAAGAAACTAGTGTCATTATTAATAAAACCTTTATCAATGTGACTGTATTAGAACACGTTTGTATATGTTTAGGTATATGTATATATACTGCATATACTACAAAAGTAAAGTAAAACTTTGTTTATCCACGATCCCTAACCAAATTATAGTTGCCAAACCTTAACTATATCTTAACTATAGTTTATGTGCCATATCCATGATCTTTCCCTAATCTTGGCCACACTTAGCTGCCATGCACAGATATTATAAAAATAACTTTCAAAAGGGTTGCAATGGACGTTAAAAACATTGTCATTTAAACAAGTCTGCGGTTTAGCAAAATCATTCACGATCAACATTTTTGTCCAGCAATAGAGTTAACCTGTCTACTTCTTGAATAACTGGCCTTAAAAATGGTCTCTAACTCAAATCAAATTCAGCCCTGGGGACAGATTCACTGAAGCTGGTTTTTCCTCTTTAATTGATTCCCTCTTTCAATTAAGAGACGTAAAAATGAGAATGTGAGGAGGGGGAAAGGAGGACAGAGACGAGGAGGAAGAAGATTTAAGCACAGATAAAGACAGGAAAATAACAAAGATGTTTACTTGTGTACCTGCGTGTTTTGCTATCTATTTATGCTTCAAATACAAATTGTTTTAATGCTTCTAAAATTGAATTAAAAAGAGATCAAGAGAGGCAAGGAGAGGAGGGTGGGGAGGTAATATTAAATAGAAAGAAATGAAGAGAAGGAAAAGGACTGAGGTGATCTTATCAGAAACTGAGACAACAAAGGATTCCACACTGATTTTAGTTTAATTCCTGTATTAGTCATCTGTTAATGTCTCTCTGAATTTGAATATTTAATCTTGATTAATTGTTGGTTAACATAGGTTCTTGTCCTGCCATATCAGTACAGCAGAACTAACTTAATTAAATTAAATTCAGTGCACATTGAGACACTGACAGTTATTGTTAAAGACACATCTACACACACACACACACACACACACACACACACACACACACACGCAAAGGCACAGTCATGCAGGTTAAAATAATACTTCAAATTAACCAGTTCATTATTTCCTTATTTTAATCAATTGTGTACTTCAGCAGTACCTTTCATCAAACATTCACTTCAATAGAGCGAAGTGGATTGAGTCAAATTGAACTGACAGAAAGAGACGGACAGAGAAAGAGAGAGAGGCAGTGCTAGAGAAAAACAACATTCGTGAAAAAGGGAGACAGGTGGAGAGACAGTACACTGGTGAGAAACCGAGAAATGTGAGGAGAAAATAAAAGATAAATGATAAAAGCAGAGCGGGAAAAACTGTTTAATGAGAGAGAGACATCGAGAAGCACATCAGGGAGAGAGATGATGGCAGACGTATACGAGGAGGGAAAGCTGTTCTGACAGATATGATCAAAAGAGTCTTTATGTGAAGGGCTTGAAGGGAGAGTCATGCAGCAAGACACAACATTCCTCACAGCAAAGGGAGAACGCAAAATGGAGGGAACAAGAAAAATCAGTAAAACACAATTTAAAGAAGCTCCTCGCACGGCCTGCCTCTCTGATTGTTACCCTCTAATCTCTGTCACCCATCTCAATCACTATCTGTTTTCCTATGTCTCCTTTTTAGTCTCTCTGGTTCTCTCTTCTTGTCGGCGTCTTCCCCCATCTCAGTCTCAGAAGATTTTCGTTTTTTTCTATCTGTAGCCAGCCAACCTGCTCTGCTTCACTCTGCTCTGCTCTACAGGGGGATAAAAATTAATTCCAACTCCCATTAGAAAAACAAGCTTTTGGATGGTAATCAAGATAAATCCGGGCTGGGGCGACGCTATCAGCGGAGAATCTTGATTGTTCACTGAGCACTTAGGAGCCAGGAGAGTGTTTGAAAATAGAGATGAGGCGCTCCCAAACTTCTTATCTTGTTTCTGTGTGAAAAGTGGAAGGAAGCATCCACCTGTGACGATAGTTGGGGATTACAGGGACAGAATCCTAATGGGACAAATTACACAGACAAGTGATAAGAAGGCATGCTGATACTGGAGCGCTCAAAGTCATGTCGAATTCATAAAAAAAGAGCTAAAGTTTTGATCACAGTTTGTTTTGTTCTGTCCAAACCAGATTGGAAAGTTCACATTTGTTTTTTTTTTGTATGTGTGTGTTTTGTTTGGTTATGTTCCTGATTCCCAATTGCAATTTGTACTACTCTATTTGAACTGGCTGTTGTACCACAACAGTCTTCAGTACATTGAGGACCTGTGTCCATATAGTGTTTTTTTTTGGCAGAAAAGTGTTTTCGCAGGGCGCTGGGGAGCATGGGATGAAGCGCTTGTGAGGCGAGAGAAAAAAACGCTGCACGTGGGTTTTGTTTCTATGACAACAATATCAATATCAATGCTACAACAATATCAACGCTGCGTTAAGGGGGTGACTACACAGCTAACAACAAGCTTACACCGCATAGGGTGATAAAAGCACTTACCAGCAACATTCAGTGCCCGGCCGATCTGCTCCCCCTACAAATGGGCTTTTCTGTCTCTGTCTGACATATCATAAAGCTCAGGACAGACAGACACGGCCAGAACAAGTTTCTCCTCCATTTTCTTGGTTACCAGGGTGACAAACCCCATCTAAAATATGGTTGGTTGCCTGAAAAGTTCAGAGATTTTCAGCGCTCGGGCTGGTCGCACAAAAAAGGTGGAGCACTCTGAAAAAAAGACACTGGGTGCAGCGCCTTTTTCTCTAGGCGGCCACATGCTGCCGCATACACTCGCTTCTCATTGGGAAAAATTGAAAAAAAACGCTATGTTGACACAGGCCTTAAGAAACACATATTTTACACTGAATCCTCAAGCTGAATGTAGTTTACTGAATCAAAAGTGTCTTCAACCAAATTAGCTGATTTTGCAGGTTTCCCGGTCAAACGTTTTCTGACAGACCTCGAGTCCTTTGTAAGTAATCCTGATGTAATAACTTTGTTGGTTGCTGAGCTATTAACCTCAGAAACAGTGTTTGTATAAACTAAGCTGAATGAAAAAGTTCAAACCAGCAACACTAACTGGATTCTTAGAGTCATCAACTTAACTGAAGACAGTCAGAAGCAGCATTGTAACTTCACAGCTCACTTTCATGATGTGTGTTACGATCACTTACAGTACCTTAATAGAAAAAACAAACTACATCGTCAGTGACTATGAATCTTTGAATTGAAGTGAACAAAAAAGATTCTGAAATGAATTTCCACTTCTAGTAGCATCAATGGCGGGGAACATAACTATAATTGAAGCCAAATGTTTTCATCCTTCATTATTGGACACTGAGGAAGTGTTGGCAAGGATAGTATAATACATTTTCCATTTGGATTCAGCCATAACAAACCATTCCTGCAGGCATTAATTTGGTTATTTACAGCCTGTTCAGTCTGTTCCAGATTAAAACTGGTGTAAATTTGGTCGAAACATGTTTTTTTCTACTTAAGATACAACTTTTGTTTCAACAGCATTTCAATTACTATATTTCATTTTAAAGCAGCTGCTAACTAACTGCTGCTCAAATGATGTGATGTTATATGTATCCTAGGCTAAAAAACCTTCACTTCTCAACCAAATGATCAACATTTTTAACGCAGATGTCCTTTGAGCTTCAGATCTCTGTATAAATGTTTACTGCGATGTACCAGGTCTGCTATCTAAATCTGGTATCTGCTGTTTCATGTGGCATTTTGCTTTCTTGCCACTCAACCTGTCAATTCAGGCTGGCACAAACAGCATATGTCGTTTCATGTGTAGAATTTAGATTGATAGAATGAAAACTCGGCCCACAGCCCCGGCACGGTGCCGGTCTGGTTTTGTGGAGCGCAGCCATTAACACAAGGTCTGTAAACAAAGGTCACATGGACTCACAAGTCACTCATTTATTGGACAGAGGTTTGTTAACCTGTCATCCTGCCTGCTTTGACATTTTCGCTGTGAGGGGGAGTCAAACTCAATCTGATTCCATTTCTTGTAACTCAAGCTAAGCATGATTGACTTACAAGCACAGTTCCTCAGGATGTTTAAAGCAGCTAAAGGCACAGAGGGAAATAGATGAAAATCAGCAGTAGTCCAGGTTTTAGTTTACCCTCTGTGGACTTTGCTGTTTTAGGCGTTCCGAGCATGAAGAATTGCTTGCTATCTGATGTCAGCATTCATTTCCTTTGATCCAAAAAACCTTGTCTTTCGTATCACTGTGCTTTATTTGATAAGAAACATGAACAGCATCAGCAGATGAACAGTACTAAAGGTAAACTGTAACTGTAAACTAAATTTGTGCAGTACCCATATATGTGGGAGCTGCCCAGTGCAACCACAGCTTTTTATCATTTGGTAATGAGCAGGTCCACTGGAGCTGAGTAGGGGAAGACAGATTGTTATTCCTTTCTGTATGCTGCCTTAATGTTTGCCAGCTGGTATTCAACCTGTGGGCAGTTGGGCAGTGGCCCAAAGTATAGTAATAAAGATGCTCAATTTAACAACTTGTACTTCCTCGTCTTTGTTATTCCAAATAAATTGCTGTTGTTGCTTGCATAAACATGAAATAAATTGTGGTTTGTGCAGTGGCGGACTTTTCCTCAGGAGAAACCCTCTTGTTTGGTGTTTTGATCAACTTTGAAAACTGGGTATTAATATCAATATTGAGTTATCAATCACTGATGAAAATGGATATTTGTATGCAAATCTTCCAGAGCATTAATTCCATTTGAGTAATTGGGTTGCTTTGTAAACAGAAAGTTGGACCTTGACTGATTTGAGTTTTAGGATTTGTAGTCTTAAACCCATTTCTCTGGCCGGCCTTTTCAGCTGCCTCCTCAGATAACCCCAACAGAGGATGGTTGACATTCAACCATCCATCTTCCCTCTGTAAATCTGCAGTCCTCCTCCCGTCCAATCTATAAAGAAGGCAGAAAACGTAGATCATTGTGCAGCATGTGAACATAAAGTCTAAAGTCAAACTTTTAAGTTCTTAGTTTAGTGATGAATGTGCAGGCCACTCTTTTGTGGACAGTGTCCCAGTATTTCTCTCCAAACTCAAAACCCATCTATTCAACGCTGCCTGTAAACTATTTCAGCGCCCACCTCACCAACTATTATTTTCTCTTTTTTGCTGCAGGTGCTCATTACTTGCTTTGCTGGTGGTCAGCCCAGGTGTTACCAAATGCTGTCATACCCAGGTAAGCTCATACAAACACACGATCATGCATACAAACTTTCTTGGTTTTACATGTCTTGCTTCTACGTGTTGTAGAGAGAAAATAAAGGAGCTTGTAGCTCACACTGAAACGTCCTCAATCAAAGCAAGGTGTTTAAAAATGAATATTCTAAGCTAATTTTTGCTTGATAATTTAGATAACACTCCCTGAATTTCCTTAATGTAACCTTGGCCTGCTGCCTGGGTCTGTAATTATACCACTAATTGTGAGAGTTCCTGCTGAATTCAGTTCAGCTTAAGAGGACACGGTTATTAAAGAAGCATTAGGTCAACTTTGACATCTTTTGGCAGCCAGTATTGCAATGACAGCAACTTCTTTCTTTAGTGGTCATTTTGAGGTACAGCGGCCTGTAATTGACATAAGCAATACTGTCACATTTCGACATCAAGACAAGTAAGCCAGCTGATAGGCCTGAGCTGAGTCCATCATATGGAGGGTCTGATCCATATAGGGAAGCCACGCCAAGTCCCGAGTAGTGATCGTGGTTGGAGCTGGGGAAGCTCCAACATGCCAAATGGCGGATGTCACACAGCATTACATTTAGAAGCTATGTTGGAAGGAAATCAAATTCAGAAGAATAAGCAACTCCTAATAAGCAGGGAGCTCTTCTTCCAAAACAGAGTATACAACAATGGTGTTTGAAAGGCAAATATATAACCAGCTGGCAAGGTAATAACTGATTCCTGGAATTAATCAACAAACCTATCAAACCCCCACAGATACTGTATGTGCTGCGTGCTGTGGGGGAGTGACAATCTTGCTAAAATCCAGGGGTAAAGTGATTTGGGCAGTGAGGTGTGTAATTATCCAAAACAAATTTGGTGATACTACAGAAAATCATCTGCCTTTAGTTTATATTGATGAAGGCCCCCTTACAACAGCCTGCCATGTACCAAACCACATAAAATCATTACACACACTTCCATGGCTTGCTCAGTTGTGCAGTATTCTCACAAACGTTTCAGTCAGTCATGTTTTAACAGCAGAGGCCTACAGAGATCCATAGATTTCATGGTGCAATGTTGATTTCAAATAAGAGAAGAATTGTGGGCTTGATTTTGTGTTATAAATGCAATGAATGGAATTTTTGCAAAACCTCATTTATCTTTTTTCTTTTTAAAAAGAGGTAGAGTATCATTTGCTTTTTTATCATCTTCTAAGCACACACTTTATATAAGTGTATATGTTGAAATACTGCACACTAAACCTATACAAGAGCGCTTAAAGATCTTTGCACAGCTAGCAGCGGCAGCTAAAGTTTGTTCTGGATGAAGTGTCTGCTGACTGGTAGTTACAGATACAGTAGCCAACATTAGAAGGTTTTCGATCAGCTAGCCATCTGAATCACATTGCAGCTACACCAAATGATATAACACCATTATCTTGTCTGACCTGCTGATATTGTAAACATGCATTTATCAAATAAGCAATCAGTTAAGTGGCTAATGATGCGCAAGTTAGTAACTGCGCACCCTGTGCTTTTCATGGTATTTGTTCATCTCTGTTTAAAACATTGCATTTGAAATCTTGTAAATCAAGGCTGTTAATGTGCTTTCCATACAGCTCCTAAAGAAGTCATCTATAATAGTATAAAGTCTGTATGCATCTGTGTGTGGAGACTTTGGTAGAAAATCAGCCCTGGTGGACAGACAGGTGGAAGAAATGCCTCTTTGCAGCATAATGAAAAATGAACTGGATTTTCACCATTTAGTCAAACACCATGTTTTCTACACAGGTGGCACAGTTAAAGCAGCCTATCAGCAGCTTCAGTCCCCCATCAGGATGCATTCAGTACATTTCAGGTCACCACTATGTGCATAAAGCGTGTGTGAAAAGCAAACCATTACACAGCAGGTGTAGACGTATTCGAGACGACTAAAAAACCCGCCTGAAACACGTTATGTTTAGACAAGTCTTAAACCTGCTGGTCACATCTTAAACCTATCAGCTAAAGTTGCTTAATGCTTAATGAGTGAGGTTAGTTTGGTTTTTACAGGGGTGCTCCTTGCCCTCACTACTTTGGAGACTTGTGGTTTTCCTAGCTGTTTCTGCAGTACTTTGCTCATCCATCTGTTCTCTCCTCCAGCCAATTTACAACTTTTCTTACCCCTCACTCCTCTCTGCTCCGTTCTCTCAATCCACTCTCCTCCATCACTGCCATGCTCTCTGCTCCATCCTTTTTTACATTTTTTTTTTCAGTCTCCTATGAATTTTTGGCCCCCCTAAGACCATCGCTCTGTCTCTCCCACGCACCTTCTTAACTGTCTCCTCCTGTTTTCTAACTTGTTGTGTCTCAGACTCTTCCCCTTATTGTCTCTTTTGTAGTTTTGCCTTTCTCTTCTCCTGTCTGTGTCTCTTGCCCTCTCCCTCCATCACTTTTTTGAAGTGTAAATTTATCCAACTGAACTCCTTGGCTAATGAAGTGGTTGGGGCTTCTTTAACTGCTGCTGCGACAAAAAGAGATGGAGAAGAGAAGAACGACCTGAGGAAAAAAGATGGAGCAGTAGTTAGGGAAATGGAAAGAGCAAGGCCAGTTTGAGCTTGATGAGAGGGCAGAGGGAAAAGCAGGGGAAGGAGTGGTAGATGTGTATGTGTTGTGTGTGTACAGATGTGTTTTAAAGAGACCATAAAAATAAACAAAGAAATACAAAGAGACTTCTAATTTTTACATCAAAGGAAGGATGTAGCTGTAAACAGAAATTGGCTTCTGAGGCTTCATATTTTAAAATAATATTTCATGATAGTTCCAGTTTACTGTAGGGATGTCCGGTAGTATCTTACAATGACAAATCTGATCCAAATTTTCTTCATTATAGAGCTACAAAGTGCACACTTACGATACAATTAGTGAAGAAATGGAGGTGTGTTTGACAGATAAAAAAGTGCTGCATTAAGAAAACACAGCCTGCATCCCAACTTTTTTATTTCATTTCCTTTGGACAAACAATAAAAAAAGGATCCTACTTGCTGAGGGTTTCAATGAGAACATTTTATTGATACATCTTCCACAAACCCAGATTCCATTCAAGAAAAATGCAGTAGTTCATTAAGAATGTGCAAAAATGAAATAATAAAAAATGCTCTTAATGTTGCGATCTGGATCCACAACAGAAACAAACCTCTTGTTTCTTGGCACATAGAAAAAAAAGGAGGGGAGCCACTGAATGCAGAAAAGCGGGGAAATTTAATCCACTCAATATGTGTATAAATGCAGGCACATGAAGAACACAGAAAAAGACTTGGACTGGCAGCTACTCTGGATTGCAAAGCGTTTCAAGCTTGGCGCTCTTCCTCTGGCTGCCTCTATAGTTCATGCTGACGTGTCTCTAGAAAAAGGGTAAAGCTGGAAGTGATATGATAAATACGTCATAAAATAAAAACTGAAAATACAACGCAATACATTACTGGTGAAGACTGTTGAACACACGGCGTTCTTACATAATTACATTATTAAATACAACTGGAATGAAACACCTAATCAGGAGATAGCCCACTGAATAATCCAAAAATTATAAATTAGTGTTAAAGAACCAACTAATTTGGAAGCCGATCACAGTCCAATATGCAACTTACACAAGTGTGATGTGGAAACTTGAAACCTCCAGTGCACATACTCTGAGAATGTACAGGAGTAGTCTAGTAGACATCTTGCATCCAGCAGTTAAACTTTTGAAATGAACAATATTTCCATATTCATAATATTCTGGATTTTTCAATGAGGGAGAAGGAGTAGATGCAATTTTAAGAATTTCTAGCAGTAATGTGCAGTAATTGTGGAAAAACCATATCTGACAAAAAGCAGAGGATCTTTATATGCCTTGAAAGCATGTCTGGAGGGGATCTTTAAAGACCGTGAAAGAGTGTCCCTGTTGAATAAAATGTGTGATGATTATGGTGTTTTTGTGTTCGGTGATCTGACTGCAGAGGGTGTGCCATTCAGGGTGTGTCACCCAGTGGCATAAACTGTCCTCCAAATTACATTCATGTTTTTTAGGTTTTTGATTTTTCTTGCTAATAAGCAGACAAACAGGACCAAGATAATGAGGAGGTAATACATGCTTTTGGGAAAAGCTGACGAAATGGCCACCATCCCCATAAGTGCCAAGCTGACACCCAAATCCATTCCTGCTGTGGTCACTGGTGCATCAGTGCAGCACAGTTCCCACAGAGAGAGAGATGGATGGACACAGAGGAGGAAGGGAAGACAGGGAAATATGACCGGCCTGGTATTTGATTTGTAGCTTGGGGAATCAAAGCAAACGAGGGGAGGAAGTGAGGAGATGTGATGGGAACTGACACTTTCCAAATGTACTGGGGAAATGGAAAAATAGATTGAGAGAGATGGGAAAGACTGATGAAAAGGGGTGAAGGAAGGGAAGAGATGGGCAACCAAAAAGCTGACAGACCCTGGCACATAATGAAACCAGCCCTTAAGGAAAGACTCGGCTGAGGGAGGAAAGAGAGAGGTGGTATGTGGAGGTAAAACTTTGCAAAAGAGGAAGTATGAGGACATTATGAGACTAATCAATTAGCATTTTATTTGAACCTACAGTACTGTATCAACAGGCCATGTTGCACTTGAGAGTATGTTGTCCTAGCATAAATACATTTTGCAATGCACTGTTTAGCAGTGCATCACAGCAGCCTCTGCAAACTAGTAAAGAAAGATGAGTTTGTTGCCAAAACTCATTTTCATAAAGGGAATTACAGGAAAATAAAGTAGCTGTGAAGATTCATAGCTGAAGTATGTTTTTACAATGCAGCTTTTACTTTGTTTTATTAATTATATGCCGCCCAATTATAAGCCAAGTTGTGCAAATTGACTTTTACCACAAAATGGTTTTAGCCAGTTTTAACACTGAAGCATATAAGTACTTTGCTTCCAATTACTAAATTTGCTCTTGAAGACTATAAAAGCTACTAAAATAGAATTCTCATCAGCTTAACATACAGAAGCTTTAATTCTGTAACTGCCCATTCACAGTTAATGTAATATACTCACTGAAAGACTATACACTTGCAGTTCTATGTAGTGAGCACACTGGGAGAAGATCGGTTTAGCAGCTGCTGCAACCTGGTAATAAAAAGACTAAGGTGTAACATGGCAGCTGGAGATGGATGGAGGAAAAAGAGAAAAAAGAAAAGATAGCAAGGGGGTTGACTGCCTGTCCTGTCCTCCCTCTCATCGTTGGGGAAAATTTATACAGTCTATAGTGTGTAACGTCTGAACCACACGGAGGAGAGAAGGGAGGGTAGATGGAGATTAGAGAGGGGGAGATGAAGGAGATGCAGCGAAAACAGGGTGCGATGGGAGAGACAGTCGAGAAATGTCAAGAGAGCAGCGCCGTGAAAGATTTGTGGCCGCAATGAGGCGTGAAGCCACGGTAGAGGACGAGGGAGGGAAAGAGAGAGGTAGAGAGAGGCTGAGGATGAAAGAGCCAGAGATAGAGAACAAATGTGCAAATGTGAGGGACAGAGAGAGCGACGCAGAGGGGATAAAGGGATGAGAAGAGAGCGGAGGAGCGAGAAGCGAGGGGGATTGAGGAGAGTGTGTGAAGTCAAAAGCTGCTGAAAAGTGTTGCAAAGTTACGTAACGTGACCCTAGACCTCTCCTAACAGGGGGATTGAAGAAAATGCAGTAAATTGGGCATATTAACAGTGTGTTTTCACCTACCGCTGGGAAGAAGATAAAATATTTGTCACGCAAGAATACTCAGATCGGATTTCTCTATGCACCGCCTCAGCAAGAGAACCACTGCTGCTGCTTGAGAAAATGGAAAATGAAGAAATCACTTCCTGTAAAGCAGAGAAAATGTCAAGGAACAGTGATTTTATCAGATTGACTTTTCTAGTATAACCAAATAATCCCAATATAACCACAAAATGTCTGAGTGTTAAAGTGGAAACATCAACTCAGATACAATATGGTCAGTGGCATCCATCAGAGGCATGTGACATTCTCTTAAATGTAGAATGTTAAGAGATTTTGTCTGTCGGTAATAGTGTGATTAAAGTCTGCCACCCTCACCATCTATATTTTAAGCTAATCACACACAGTTCAGATTAATGACCCCAGGGTCCGCCCCAACAGGTGTTGCGCCAACTTTTTTTTTTTTGCCTTATTACACATCTGTACTGTGAGGGCATGTACAGACTGTGCTTGATCGACATCCCCCTCCCTCTCCCCTTGCACCGGTGACTGCTCAGTTATACCAGTAAGTGGAACACTGGAATATACCCATTTCACAGGAGACATTTTGGCATGTCATTGCAGGAAAAGCACAGGAGTGATTAATAACATTATGACTGCCAACTCCCAATTTTTTCACGGACGACACTTTAACATGTCACATTAGGGAAAAGCACAGGTGGAAAAAGCACAGGTGTAAATAATGAAATTAATGATGGCTGAATTCCATTGGGCTGCTTCATTTTCAGGGTCCTGGAATTGTGCATGCTGGCTCACTGTCACACTGTTGTGGCTTACTGGGACACTAGAATAAATCGTTAATGCTATTAGTAACACCTGTGCTTTTCCTACTATGACAAGTCAAAATGTCTGCTGTGAAAAAGGCCTATTGTGCATAATTTCTCACTCCTACGGCTTTCTCGCCAGACCAATTTGCAAATGCGAATTAGTCTGGAACCTCTCCGTTCATTTTCGATTTCCAAGGGGCGTTATCAGCGGGCGCAAACTAAAATGCCTCTGATTTCAATTGGATAGACCTACAACCAATTAGAGCAACGAATTTGTGATGCAGTGCTGAGTGACAGAAAAATGTAAACAGTAGTGTTTACAAATGTAGTGTACCAACCTACTTTCAAGAATGGAACAGGATTTACCAGTTTTTAGAAGATGGGATGAGGGAGAAAAACAAGCCGATTCGAATGAAGAAGCGTCGGCATCAACAGCGGCAGATAAAAGGAATCGGGAGCCTACTCCTTCAAAGACGCAGAGGTCTGAAAAAGTTGTGCCCCAATCCGCCAACTCCATGTCCGCACAGCGAAGGAAGCTTGTTGTAAAGTGGTGTTAAAAGGTTAAACTCCTGCTTCTTAAATGTGACATATTTAGACTTTGAGAATAACATGGGCTCGAATTCCAACAGCCTTATTCCTATTCTGTTCCTCTGGTTCCCAAGTTAGATCTTTTCCTGCTATGACAAGTCAACATATCTGCCATAAAAAGTCTATTTATTTGAATGTCCTCATGAATTAGGTGGTGCTTGATGACATATTGACTACTTGCAGGTCGTGCAGTAGCTAACGTTGGTTGTTGCTCGTTTCATTTGTGGATGCAAAGAGAAAAGCTCTATTGATGTTGCTTATCATTCAGCAAAACAGGGATTGTGTGGATGGATGGTGCAGCACAGCCTCCATCACAGCTTTTTCTAGATCAGTTCCTTTAAGATGGTTTGCAGTTGGTCAGTGGTGTAAATTCCTGTGTTGCAGTTCACTAAAGTTCAACTCTAAATGTGAAATCTAAACACATTTACTATTACTATTACTCTTTCAGTCCAGTATTGATGGTATTAATGATGGTGTGACAGAGTCCTTCAGGTTGGATGGTTTATATAATTTGTTTTTCTTATTGATTTTGGTGATGTTGCATGATTGCTAGTATAGCTCTGTCCAATTCTAACCTAAGCAGATCAAATCAAACACTATCACTGACCTGTGTGGGTGTGGAGGGTCTTTAACTGGAACTACAATCATTTGAAACATATTAACTCCATTTGTCTGCAAAAAAAATTAGAACAATGAAGCCTTGACATGAGTGGTCACTTTTTTAATTAATTTATAAAACTAAAAGCAGCTTGAGAACTGACTTTGAATGAAATCATGAGCCTCAGTAATCTAAATCAAATAATACAATTCCCACTGATCGCATCCCTGCACACTGTATTCACTCCACTTTGATAAATACCATACATAATGGCAGTCTCACTTTAGATGAAGTGGTGCTCGTGATGCATGACGAGGCGTAATACTTTCAGTATAAACACATTGTGAGTGCATGGTAACTATCTTAATCAGATCCTGAGATGTAATAAAAACAATTTGCAAAACACTGAGTGAGTTGAATATTTTATGTCACAGCTGTCAAGTTAAGGACATTAGAATAAATTGAATGTAATGTTTTTGATGTTTGTTTGATTATGTTGTAAGAAAAGATTATGTTTCCCAAATGGCCTGCTTGCAATTCATCATAATGGGCTTAAAGTATGCAGGCTGTTTGCTGTGTGTGTGTGTGTGTGTGTGTGTGTGTGTGATGACAGCAAAGCAGAAAAGACAGTTGTGTATGCCACCGTGCCTGAGCAGACATTTGCTAGATTGGTGGAAAGTGGCCTTTGTATGTTTATGTGCGAGTGCACGTGTGTGAGTGTGTGAGTGTGTGTGTGTGTGTGTGTGTGTGTGTGTGTGTGTGTTGTGTGGGCTGTTGTTTACGTGATGTGCCAACATGTGACTGCAGCTGCAAGTGAAACACTGCAAATAAGCCGCTGCTGTGAAATCTGTCTCTGTGGGGGGTTCTTCAAGTTCCTTCTCCTCTTCTTCCTCTTCTTCCCTGCTCTAACTCTCCCCCCACGTATACACATTGCTCTCTCCCACATACAATATGGTTGCATATGTCTCCCTGATATCTATGTATGTATTCCATTTCATGATAGCGGCGCCTAATATTCATCGCATACGCTGTGGTTATTTGGGATGCGGTTGCCACGGCAAGCGTTTATTATTATGCCTGTTATCTCTTCTATGAGTTGTTCATCTGGAGAGGGCTTGAGACAGGAAATGCCCACCCCTGTTCTCTATAAGAGCCTCTGTGCCTCTGTAGCTCATTTACATCTTGAACCCATAGACTATTTATAACAAATGATGGCTGCTCTTCCCTGACTGAATGCGTCAACAAAAGCAACGCGCTTATACTATATATTGTTATCTTTGTGCAATATACAAAAAAAACCAATACTATTTATCCTAGCCAAAGGAAAGCTTCATCCCTGATGCTGTGATGCAGCTATCATATTACAATATGATATCTGAGGAGACACCACAGGGACAAAAATAAGGGTCACATGACTGAGCGGGTAACAGAAGCCTCAGATCTGCAGCATTAGTAAGTAATCACAGGGTTAGAAAGCAATAAAATGCTTTGAATATGAAGTAGCTGTCAGGGCGGGTTGTCATATACCAGCAATGTAAAACACTAGTGAATGGCAATAATTGCCTATTATGAGATTTTATGAAGAAAATTATTATGTTTAGGTATTTACAAGAAAGGAATCACATAAGGTGAACTCCATATCTGTGCTTATACACCTGTATGTAACTGTATGAAGGCTGTCAAAGTGAATCTTTCATGTAGATCTCAAAATCTGATCATGTAGACAGCAGCAATACAACACCTGACTGTCACAAGCTGTGTTTCCATTCAAATGTCAAGCGACTTTTAAGCGAACTTTTGAAATGTCGCAAAAAAGAAATGCAAATTAGGCACGTCTCCGTCAACTGGTTTGGAGCAAATAAACTAGGCTCGTTGCAAAGTGTAGTTTGGTCAGAAGTTGGCGGTATAGGCTACGCTTTACGCACGGCTGTAATGCGCCAGTAAACAGTAGTAGAGGTTTGCGAACTGGAAACAGAACAAGGCCCACTTCTGATTGTTACAAAAAAAAATCTGTTTTTATTAATGTGAATCCTTGAGGCCCCTTGAGGGATAGTTTAGGTTAACCAGTCTAAGGTTTGGTTAAAGAGTATTTAAACAAAACAATCTTTAATAACCAATAATCATGGTGCCACAAAGTCTGGTCACTGTAACCAGGTGCTCTGCCCTTTGTTCTGACAAGTAAGCAACAGGCAATCAATTTATACTAGAATTTCAACCCTATTGTCAGACAAGAATATTGATACTCTATGAAACACTGAATCATGTTTAATGACATTTTTAGTGTTCAATGACAAGTTTTTCTAACATTCATTGTCCACATTTTTAAAATCCGTTCTATGGCAACAATGGTATGTCAAGAAGTGCTAAGTCAAGTGCACCTGGACTTCAGACATGATGCCTCATCCAAAAGGCTTATTCAGTTCAAGAACTCCTCTTCAGTTTAGCTTCTTCGGTTAGGAAGAACTTACAGAATCTAACACATGTTCGGTTGCCCTTGCCTAGGACTTATACATGACCAGACACATGTCTTACCATTACATTGAAATGTCATCCAGTTTAGTTTCTTTCCATTTGCAGTCTACAGAAAATAAAGTTGTAAACATGAGAATCAGACCATAGCATCCAGCCAGTTTGAAAAACAGTGCAGTTTTTCTAGGTAAGTCTGCCAAGGCACTTTATTTTCTACATTATCTATTTATTTCCCTCATTTGTCATTTATAATGTTTGTTGTGTCCTTCCTTGTGTTTGGAAGAGTTTTGATATGATTTAGTTGTCTACCACTCATGACTTCTTTTGTTTTGAGGTGAGATGTTTTATTAAGCCCAAAGGATTTGTTTTATCTTTTATGATTGTTTTATCAGTTTTATAAAAGGTAAATATACTTAAGGCTAAACTCAAAGGATTTGGAGACAGCATCAGAGCAGGGGCATTGTGGGAGAGATACGACAGTAATATAGTCAGCAAAATGAGAAATAGCTTAATAAAAAGCAAGGAGAGAGAGAGAGAGAGAGAGAGAGAGAGAGAGAGAGAGAGAGAGAGAGAGAGAGAGGGAAGCTTGGCAGGTGCTGCAGTCTATGCATCAGTAACCAGAGGGGAATGCAGTGTTATTGATTAGCCTATTACAATATCAATCAACCACACTGCTAATTTACTAATGACACCTTTACTATTGGATTACAGAATGAAGGGAGGGCACTGTTGCTTCGCTCTCACTGGAGAACGCCCCCGTCAGTTAAAGCTCATTTTTTGATGACGCATTAGATGCAGAGAGGCAAGACCAGGGAGCTTCAGTATCATTTGCATACACCTTGTCAACATTTTTTAGTGATCTGTGACTGTGTTTCAGGACTTTATCACTGACTGAGACTTTGGATTGAAAAAAACAGACATGAGAATGAAACATCTCTTTGAGAAACAAAACGCATCAATATTTTTTTCCATCAGGCTCTTCAACTAGATATATACTGTTATATGAAGAAAGAATAATATGAACTATTAGTTTTTTTTTATACAGTCAGTTTACTCTAAACACTGGAATGTAGACCCAAAAAGGCACACAGATGTCTAAAAATTATACATTTGTGACATTTGTATTATAGATGGACTGGATTCACACATTGACAATGGTGAGATTTTTCATTGGATGGGTTAACCATTTTGGGGTGGGATAATCAAATGGGTCTCCATGAACACTGTACCCGGGGGCCCATTTGTCCATCCTTAATCCAGGGCTAGCAGAAATATCTCACAGGAGAATGAAAAACAAAATGAATTGCCTCTCTTAATACACAATACCAGCACTGAGCACAACCAAATGGATGTGCAAAAGCACATTTCAAAGTCAGGAAAATATCAACATGTAGCTGCCAAAGATATAATATAACCATAATGTCAGATCTCTCAACTAGGAAGGTTTTAGGAGAATAGAATAGAATCTTGGCTTTCATTAAAAAGTAATTGCACCAGAGTTAGCCAGCAGCTAATTTACATCTGTTGTCATCCCAGGCAACTATAGATTACCGACCAGTGCAGTCCCTCTAAAATATATATATATTTTCTAAATGACGCAGTTCCCAAGCCCTAACAGACTCAAGTTGACCACATGCTGTGTTGGAAAAAAGACACTCAGATGTCAATAAAATGACACGTTTGTGGTATTTTTATAATCGAGAGACTAGGTGTTCTGCTAGAATGTTGAATAACGGATTGATGTTGGTCACATTTTTCACTGGATGGATTTAAAGTAGATATTCTGGGGTATGGTAGTCAGATCCATAGACACTATTCCCAGGGGCCCATTTACGGTTTATCCGTCCTTGGTCCAGGGTCGGCAGAAATGTCTTACAGTAGAATAGACACACATACACAAATTTCAGGAGGTAAACAACAAGCAACAAGACGGGTCAAAAATTAACAATAGATACAGAAAGCTGCATGTTTCAGAGGATTACCTTCCAAAAAGCTGCACGTTCTCTCTGAGGGGCTTCACTTCTAATTTCTGACAATATTCCATTACCACAGTATAATTTGCCATCAAACCAAATGCATACAGATATTCAATAGAGTTGTAATGACACGCTCCGAGCGATAGCTTAGCATTCAATTACAAACAGTAGAGGAACCAAACCCCCAGTGGCTTTGTACCTTCAGGACGGGCTGTGTTCAATACCACCCGTAATCCCGTAAATGGTTAAAAGTTCCTAATCCTTGTCGTAGTAAGGGCTTTATGTGGCCATTTAAACTTGCTGTTTGCTTAGAAAGAAACCTCAGCCGCGACACGCCTAACCGGATTAGACAGTGCGGCGTGTGCCGAACAGCATAATACTGCTGCGAGGTGATAGAGATGTTACATACAGAGCTCCCATAGGCACCGCTACACATGTTCTATGGGCATGAGAGTGTGTGTGTGTGTGTCTGCGTGTGCAGGAGTAATAAAGTGATAAAGATGTTAAATACAGAGCTCCCAGTGGTATCATTGGATATACTGTGTGTTTCCACTGGCGACAAATGATGCCTTTTAAATGTGTTCTTATTCAGCTGTGGGGATTCGTGGAGTGGCAGTGTGTGTGCTAGTGTTTAAGTGTGTGTGTATTCCCAGTGTGGTTTCTGCTGCTGAGAAATGAGTACGTCCCTGCCTGTGTGCATGTTCATGTGTGTTTGACTATTCGAGTGGATTCCCCGCATAGTCGTAACTGCTGCAAAATGTGTATGTTTGACTGTATAACTGTGTGTGTGTGTGTGTGTGTGTGTGTGTCTGTGTGTGTGTGTGTAGAGCCGAGCTGGGCTAAATGGATTCCCTCCATCTTAATAGAGCTGGAACCACGAGGTTAATGAGCGAGCAATGTTCAGACGATGCCAGAGCGCTTTAACTACATTCATCACAGTGTAAACCAGCAATGCAGCAACAACACATATACAGTATCATGCAAATATACGTGTTTGGTTTCTTCGTGAGAACCAATTTGAGTTTTAGACAATGAGTGTGAGGATATTTTTGGGGAGACTGTCCTCACCAGAAAATAAGAAGCACAGATTGTTTGTTCAAACACCTAAAACAACCTATGTTTCCTAACAAGCGACTTGTGGCCATGTGAATAATGACTGTTGTCGCTAAATACCAAAAGTAGGAGTAGTTTGACATTGTGCCACAAAACCTCACAGGGAGGAGGTCAAGGATGGATGAACGGGACAACAAAGTGTGTGACTTTGACACAGGGGACCACATCCCATCTCCTACCAACTCTCAATGTTATTTTCTTTTAACTATGACCACCAACATTACCTAACTTTAAAGGGGGACTCCAATTACCACCAATTTTAGACCTTAAGTTTCCACTTCAGCGGCTCTGGAGAAAAAGTTCTCCAAGGACAAAAAAAAAAAAAAACATCAAAAAGAATGGTTTTATCAACATTATCTCGGCTTGGGCTTGGAGACTCCATATTTATAATAGAAAGTCTGTGTTACAAACTGGGGGTGTGGAGCATGGATGTATTATAAGAACTGGATACTGGACCCAAAGATGGCACCTATTCAGTCCAATGAGAATTGCTCGCCTGGCGCACACACCAAAAAAAGTTTCTAGCTTCCGGGTTTACTTCCGGGGTATGTGGCCCACTGAATATGCACAGTAATGTTTCTCCTGCTGGCACGGCCTCAAGTTCCCGCTCAGCCCATAGACTTTACATTGTGATGACGTCATAGATTTTTAAATCACTTTTCTCAGCTCGAGGAAAGTTTTACAAATATAAAACTTCCATGGAAATTTATAATAGAAGGAGTCATAATTGACCTAGTTTGCAGTTGGAGGTGTCCTGTCAACAGTTTTACAGACGTCTCTTTTACAATGGTGGCCTATGGAGAAAATGCTTTTTGGGCTGCAGGGGAATTTTTCGCTGCAATACCGCGAGTGGCCACTGGGTAAAATTGGAAGCAAGGCACATATCCAGGTCTTTATACATCCATGGTGTGGAGTTTGAAAGACATGGGTGCTTACCAGGCAGGGTGGGTCTAATGAAAGATGCTATCATGCTGCATTATGTGAAATGTAGGATCTAGTGTTTTTAAAGCTTGACCCATACTAGAGACTAAAAGTCCAAATATCTCAGCCTCCATTGCTTTGATGTTGAAATTAGGACATTTTTATCGGGTCCTTACATCTTTAACAGGCTGTTAAGTTAAGATTATCAGTAGGTAAGGGCAAGGGAGTGGGGAATACATTATATCACTGAAGGTCCTCGCAGGTACAGAAGCACAAAGATGCTAGTGTTTGTGTTTGTGTACAGACATGTGAGTGCATTATGAATATCAATGTGTTTCTGTGCCTATGTGTTGGAGAACTACTTGGAGATGTAAAGAAAGCCAGGGCTGTGCAGCCTTTCATTGCTGAGTGCATGTTTGTGTGTTACTGTACATGTGTCAGTGATGTGTTAGAATAGGGGCTGAGGCCTCCTTTCATGTGTTAACACGCATCTGAAGCCTGTAGGAAAGATAAGCCCCAAGAGTCTTCTTCTTCTTCTTCTTCTTCTTCTTCTCTGTTTCTGTCTGTTTTTTCTCTCTCTTTCACTCCCCCCCCCTTCACTTGACTGTGGAAGAAATCTTTTCTTATCCTATGACAATGCCTTCAATGCCTTACATTTTTAGTCAGCTACATCCTTCTGCATGACTATCACCTCGCTAATTACAGATCATTCCCTTTTAAGTTGCAAGGGTTCACAAGAGAGGAAGGAGCAGAGAGGGCGTGAGATGTGCGTGTGTGTGAGTGTGAGTGAGTGAGTGAGTGAGTGAGTGAGTGAGTGAGTGAGTGAGTGAGTGAGAGAGAGAGAGAGAGAGAGAGAGATGAGGGCCAGTGTAAAAATGAGTCCTATTCCCACTATAAGCCAATCTGGTGTAATGGACTCCCACATGGAGCCGGGACGACTCGCCCACTTTTAATGACTCTGCTACATCAAACATTGAAGCTGCCAAAAAAGCAGCACAGACTTCTCATCCTCTTTCTCTCTCTCACACTCTCCTCTGCTCTTGTCATCCCTCATCTTACCCCTTATCTTCTTCCCTCCCTTTCTCTTACATCACCATCTTGGATGAAAAAGAGCACCAGAGCGAGGGAGAGAGAGAAGAAGAAGGGGAAGGAGGAAGAGACAGCGGGAAAGAGAGAGGCAGAGAGAGTTACAGGGCTTTATCTCCTTCACCCCTTGCTGCTTTAATATTTAATCCACACATGGAATTTCTTGTGTCATTCAGTCTCTAAATATGACTCCTAGATATCAGCTCTTGACTCATCACTATTTTATTATTTTGCCACTATGTCTCAGTCGTTGTCCCTTCTCCCTTTTTCTGGCACTCGCTCTGTCCTTCCATTCTCTAAACCGTTTTGGTTCTATACTTGCTTTTACTCACATCATCTGTCTCTTTCATTCATTAAGCACCTTTCCATCTACCTGTTATCTACCTCTGCACATTTTCAATTTGGACATAAATAACCCAATATTTGAGAAAAAAAAAATATTTCAAGAAGGTTTGTATGCTTGCCCGAGGTGGAAAAGTTGGCTTAACAATAAAGGCTGAGGGAAACAGATTGTTCAAATACACATTGACGTTCTCCTTTTTCTACAAAGTCTTGCTGCCCAAAAAAGCCCAAAAAACAAAATTAAAAGAGTAGGACTGTAAAGGGACCAATGTACTCCATCAGAACTGCTTGTCTTTGTCACTTGCTCCCTCCTTCCATTCTCTGACACTTTTTAGTTTCACACCTGCCTTTTCTCTCATCCTCTTTCTCTTTCATTCATCAGTTCACACACAAAAAAAAAAAACAAAATTGAGAAAAAAATATTTCAAAACAGTTTGTATGCTTGGCTGAAAAAGAAGGTTAGGCTGACGGAAACTGTTCAAATACACCTTGACATACCTGCTTCTCCTTTTTTGACTGGAGACAAAAGTGTTCATGTCTTGCTGTCACTTACCATTACATGCCTCCACTCCACCAGTAAGCCCAAAAAACAGAGAATCAAAAGTGTAAGGGGTGTACAGTATCTGACTACAACTTTGAGAGTTCAGATGAGGGTAGGGGGGGGCTTGTCTATCAACCCCCCTCTCTATCACAGCAACTGATAAAACTCACAAAACATGTCAGGGTAAATATGGATAAATTATTTTATCAAGAAAAAAAAGCACACAAATCTTAAGTGCAACACACATTTGCCATAACATAGAGCAATGCGTCATTTGAAAATAAATACATACCATCCATACAGTAACATTTAAAGCACACAGGGACTCTGTAATACTTACAACCCACAAAACCACATACCCAGTGTTAAAGGTGAGTGCACTGGGTATATGGTTGTGTGGGCTGCGAGAGTCCTTGTGGGCTTTAAATGTTATTGTATGGATGGTTTATATTTATTTATGTACATAAATGATGAGAGAGGTGGGGCACAAGCACTTCGCTGTACATGTGACAATAAATCTGAACTTGAACTTGATGTGTCATACTGAAGTAGTTGGTGGCCAGAAATCTGTTTAGCAGATGAAGCAAAGCCTGCAAACTAGTTCGGTCAGTCAACCTGAGCCTTCCTCTAAACTCATATGGTGTACTATTTTCGCTGCTACATATATCCAAAGCACCTTTTTCATAATGGTGGTGTAATGGTGTAGCCGTCAGATCACCCAGCTGCCACACCGCTCAGCTAAAAGCACCACCTGTAGGCTCTTGTGTTCAGGTAGGGGCAAAGTTATTATTGTCACTCCCTACTCCCTGTTGTGCTGGACTTGTTTTCTTTTGGGGAGTGACAAAGTCAAAGGCTCAACGCCTTCACATCAACAGTGTACACATAATAATCAATTCCACGTGATTTGACAGACTGAAATGTGACAAAATTGCTGCATTTCTGAAGTGTTGATGTGTGTCGATGCTAGGAAATAGGACAGTTATGTATCCTGACACATTCACGTGCATCACCCAGCCACGACATATGTTTCAGTGCAGCCGATGTGTGGGTTTTGACGCACATCGTACCCGACTGGTGTGTGTTCCCGTTTATGCAACATGAAGCAGCAATTACATGCCCTCAAGCATCAGAGTAACTTCTGCTTGGTTAATTATGTCATTTTATCACATCCTCTTGATTATTTTCACATAAAGGGAGTTTGATGGAAACATGCACTGATTCACATTTTATTTTGCTGACATTTCAGAAATTTGCTTAAAATCTTGCATCACAGTTTAACAAAAACATAATAATTGTCTGTTTCTGCTACACTCTCCCTTGCAATCCGGCTCTCCGCATGTTCTTTCTCCGTCAGTATTACCGGCCAAGCATATTCCTCTCTCTCTGACACCATCCGTTGCCACTGTCTCTCCATCCTTCTCACCGCATGTTGCTTTTGTCTGCTATAATAACCTGCTCCATCTCAATTTACTAGCTATCCAGTCCATTGGAGATCCCCACTATGTTTGGTAGCATTTCCCCCCTTCTGTGTGCCATTATTTGCTTCTGTTTACTTTAATCCACTTTTGCATTCCTCATCTCTTTTCTCCCGGTCATATATAAATATACAGACACACACTTGCCCTGTGGCTGGCCACTTGCGTACCATCTCGAATCCACATTTTATTAACTGGAGACCTTAGCCTGGACTTCAATCTAAAATCCCCAGTAAGCCTCCCAGACACCTGCTGAATACTGAAATATTTCAAGACAGCTCTTCTGAAAAAAGTTTTTTTGAGATTGTTCACAAGTTGAATCAAGTGGTATCAGCCTTTTTCATTCAAGGCTGCAACAGAAAATGATTCACAATAAAATTACAAAAAGATCAATAACCAAGATGAAACACAATGAAGCCATAACAGGATCAATTTGATAAAAAGGTAATTAAAGGTCACAGTAAAATGGCAGATTAAAAGTGAACAAATTACTTGAGTGATTAATTGACGAGAACATAAACAGCATAATCGTCCATGTGTCCCCTAAAAATCATTGGCTGAATGCCAACACTGTGTGCACTGTTGAGTGATGATGAACTACTCGCCTTACTTCTCAACTTATAATTAAGTCCCACAAATTATTGGTGACTTTTATTATATGTCATTTGAAATATTAAATTATTAATAAGTAAACACAGCTAATGTAGCCATGTTTAGTTTTTAGCATTTCAGGTGGGTATCCATGAACTACACACAATAACACGGTCTCCCACAGTCTGACACCTTCGATGTGTGAAAAGGGAAAGTAGTCTGTTAGTTCGTGACAGATTTATATGTCATGATTTCTGTAAATTGTACCAGACTCTTACAGTAAATTGCTAGACTGTGACGCATACCATATAAGATGAATTTAGTTCTCATTTTCTTACAGTTGAGATAACACTATCAGTAGTGTTTCAATAAAATGTTAACATGGATCACTGGAGCTACAGACATAGGGATGATTTTAATGTCTTTATGACGTGAAGAACATTTCATTACTTTTACAACTTGGGACTTATTTGTGTATTTTTTGTCTGTCAGGTTTTTACAAAGTGTGTCTTACTTGTGTAGTTTTTGACTTTACTTCAATTGATTATCATTACATTCTACTCAAATTAATTGTTAACATATCCTGTCACTGTCGTGTTTCTTGAACGGAGTCCGTCAGACCATCAGACAGGTAGAACACAAATCACCAATATGATCAGTTATGAAAACCCCACGATTTGGAAGACAAGACAAAACACACCCAAAATGTATATTGCAATTGTCAGTTGTATTGAAAAAAGAATGCGTGCAAACTACTGTTACAGTAGTACAATTTGTCAAAATTTAACCAAGAAGTAGCTCTGCAAAAGCTATTGGATGTTTCCATGGGACACCTTGGGTGAGAACTGTTTGGGTTTTTCCAGGTCTATCTTAATACAGTACTCACATGCGACACTAGAGTATGTAATCAATCCTCCTCTCTCCACACCGGCTGTTAAGCGAGCCCTCGTCTTGCACTGTAAGAAATGGGCGACAAAACCCGCAATCTTTGTTCTGTGTGAAAATGCCTTCTTAAGTTTAGCCAAAGCTAATATGAGGCTTCAGCAGTCTAAGAATTAGAGTTATCCAAATCAAGTCAATATCTTTGTTCTTTTAGTCGATTGAAGGTTTATTGTCAGTGTTTTGTTCCGGCAATGCAACTAACAGGACGTATCCTTCCACTGCACTGTCCACAGCTTTTCGCTGTACATCAAAATGCATTTTTAACCAGAATTTTAAAATAAAAAAGCTTTCCTTCCACTTTCCACTCTCCAACATTTTATTTCTATTTTGCACTCACTCATCTTTTGCTCTTTCTTATCCTTATATATCCAGGGAAGAATTTAGCTGAGCACATATTCTCTTTCACAGAACTCTTCTGCTTTAAATTCATACAGCTACACCCATTCACACCTGGGACCTGCCCAGTACAACCACAGCCTTCTGCTAATGGTCACAAAGAAGCTCCAGCTAAATTCTCTTCTGTTCTGTCATGAATGTTGATGACGGGCGAAAATGGAAATTAATTTGAGTCTCTATGGTATAGTCTACATTTATGCAGCTCCCCTGTTCCAACAAAACCCTGTTTAGTCCCCACGGGTGCGTGTCTTTGAAGAAGCCACTTGATAGTTAGAAAGTGCTTAACTTAATTTAGTTTACAGAACACAAAACAAAGCCGAACGAATTGCAGAGGAATATTTGGGTGGGTGGGGTGGTGGGGGTGGGGGTGGGGGAGGGTGGGGGGTTTGTTTAGCATAACTAGAAAGTGATGGTTATTTTTTAAATTTACTAATTTGTAAAGAAAAGACACCAGAGTCCTTTGTTGGATCATTTTGTCACTTAAGTGATAGACTATGTTTTAGGGCTGAATCTATTTTTATTTAGATAATCTAGTACATTATTAAAAAGTGCTATTGTTGATAACTAGATCCATACTTAATACCTCATGAATTCGTCATTCATGCTGAGATGGTCCAGTACTGCTGAATGGATTCTGGAAACATGATGTCCAGCCTCATCGTGCCTTTATTCTCTCAGGTGTAACAGTAGTCCCTCAATTTGGGCCAATGGAAATGTGCGGCCTATTGTGAACCTCTTTTGGAGTGTTTGATATAAATGAGGACGAAATGCTTGTCTTTACCTCTTTATTTTTTTCCTGGCCAAATGGATATCTCTTAAAGCAAACAGTCTCTTACCGTTAAGGCTGACATTGTTTGTAAAAGTACAAGCTCATGTAGACTGTATAAGTAAATGTAAACTTTTGTTTTAAACTATTAAGACCACTAAATGATCTTGAAATGAACCATGCAGCCAACACAGTGAACCTTAAATTTGTATGCACCTTCTTTACAAGGGTAGTGGCTTGCCAAGTAGGATGGCTGAGTGCACAAAGCTCATGATTTCCAATCTCATGGGCTTGACACATGGCAGGCAAGGAAAGTCAAATACTGACAAAGCATGCTGTCCCATGTGACAGGCTTGATTCACCACAGGTTGCAGGTACAGAGTAGATCGTAGGTCTAAGAGGACTCAGAGATCCACGGTTGGCCTAGAAATGTGATGAATATGGCATCAAAGTAGGAAATAACGTGGCGTCAAAACATATACTAAATGTATTTAGATATTTAGTAAGTTAACAAGATAGTACTCTAATATAATTTTGCCACCTTCATTTGGAATGAATAGAGGAGAGGTGACATTGCGTACCGTGTGTCGAGCCCATTTTGCTTCAAGTCAGAACTACTTTTCAATATTAATCCAAGACAAAAATCTACCTCCAACCCTAAAGGGGTACTCTTTTTCGTATTGCACCTGCATAAAGTTGAGGGACTTGAGAGAAACAAATAAAACAGAAAGGTCAAAATAAATTGAAACTGATGGTCAAGACCCAAAAAGTCCTCCAAATTAAACGACATAATACGTCATTTGTAACTGCCCTTTAGAACGACACATAGAAGCATTTTCTGATCCCTATCAGCAGGGCGACATCATTTGTCTGTGACTTCCTAAATAGTTACAAATCATTGTTGAAAAATAAATCAGTTTCTACAGTATGATGTAACAATGCTATGGTTAAGGTTTGACTAGGTTTAGGCACAAAATAGGTTTGGGGAAATATCATGGTTCAAGTTAAAATTAAGACTTTGTAGGAGTTTGGGGATCTTCGTTGTCATGTTTTTCGTCATACCCTTGCTGACTGGTACACCCATGCCTTTCAAACTCCAGGGTTCTCTGGAAAAATTCAGATTTCAGATTTGAGAAAGCTCCTCCAGAACCACAGAAGACATTACTATACAGCTGTTTTCAGGGGCTTAGTAGTACTCCTAAAGTTTTCATACCAGACCTGCATGGGTCCCAAAGTGCTGGCAAACGTCAGTTTTGATATTCTGCATTGTTTCAACCAGCTCAGTCATTTCAACTAAATGAAACCCTGCAGCACAGCAGCAAGCATACAAATGATCCCATATTGATTATTACACAGCTTTATTGTGGTACTTGTACTAAGCATTATGCACAGTGGAATGCTTGCAATTTCCCCGTTTGTAATTTGCACCTAGCTTTGTGTGTGTTTATGAATGAGTGTGTGACCATTAATCTGGGCTGATACCAACAGAGAAGTTGCTGTGAGATGCAGGATGCATCCATAAAGCAAAGCTGAGTCTCATTAGGGTGACAGCACAGTGACTACATTACTCACACCTCGCTCAATCTCTGTCTGTCTGTCTTTCTCTCACTGTCTTCCATCTCATTTCCTTCTTTATCCTTTGTTTCCGTCAGCTTTTCTTCACACATCCTTCCTGTCAGACACCATCCTCTCTGTCTTTTCCTCTCCTCTCGCCCTCTCACTTACTCTGTCACCGTGTTTGACTCTCCTCATTTTCTTTTGATCACTTTTTCCTCCCCTCACGCAGCAATTTCTGTCATAGCCTGCCCTCCCTCTCTGTCATCTCGCTTTAGTCGCATGGCACAGAGATGGCATTACTCAAACCCCTCTGTCAGCCGACTCTACCTCTCTCCTCGTTTCCTTTATGTCGCTCGATCTCATTCCGCTCTCTCTCTTTTCTGCACAGGCTCATTATAGTTATTTACACCTCTTGTCTGATGCTACCTGGCTCTCTCTTTCTCCGTCTCTCTCTGTCTCTGTTCCCATCTTTGCCTCCATTTATCTCTATCTCATTGCTGTAGCCAGAACTCTATGCATGACATCATCTTTCTCAACAGTCCTCCTTCCTTTATCCTATCCATCCTTCCTCCCTTTTCACTTCATCCTTCTTGTCTTTTCTCTGACCTCTCTGTTCCTCTCCTTTCTTCTATTTTACATTCTCTTCCCTTCTTTTCTGTTCAACATTTATTTTATTTATTCTCCATTCCTCTACTTTTTCTTCCTTTTCTCCCTTCCACTTCTGTTGTCTTCCTCAAACATCCCTCTCTCCTTTCCTATCCTTCTCTCCTTTGCTATATTCTCTTGTTCTCACCATCTCATCCCTTGACCCTCCTCTCGTATCTTTTATCTCCTCTCCTTTGTTATCGTCATAGATTTCTCTCCCTTTCTGTCCTCCTCTTCTTTTCTTTTACTCCGTTTCCTGCTGTTATTATCACTCCTCTTTTCTTCTCAATTCTTCTCACCCCTCCTGCTGTCCATTCTCATCTCCTCTTCTCCATCTGTTCTTTTCCTTCCCCCTTCTGGCCTTCTCTTCACTTCTCTCCTCCTGTATTCTCTTCTCCCATCCGTTCAAACCCCTGCTCTGATCATTTTGCATGACAGCGTCTCTCTCCCTCACTCTTGATGGTGTTGCCCTCTTAAAGCCCCTTCATTATTTTACCTGTGGGGACTTGCCATGTACATCACTCTGCCATCTATTTCTTCATTCTCTTTCTCTGCTTTATTTTTTCCTTGGCTGTCACACCTGAACTGCACATAACCTCTCTTGTTCAAACCTTGTATACTCTCCTTGTCCTTCCTTGTGTGACCATCGTTTCCACATGCTCTTCTCCTTTCTTCACCTCCTCCCTGCCTCTCTCTTCTGTCCAGTTATGAATACCTTATTTTGAAACAGAGCTGGTCATGTTATTAAAAGATTGAACCTCCAGGATGGCGGCCATTCCTTTATCCGTTTTTAAAGTTTGACGTCACTGGACAGATTCTCCTTTCTATTACCCAGACGCTAGAGAGATTACCCACAGTGGAATACAGTTATGCTCTCACTGCAGTAATCCAGCAGGGGAAAAGATCTTAATATGGTTACGGCAAACTGTCAACTCCCATTCAGGCTCGTGGACAATGAGCCAATCATTGTTTGGTGAATTCAGCTGTCGTTGCAGTTTATTCAGGTTACTGCAGCCATGGGCTTTTGATGCACACAACTACTCTTCCACTCCTGGGTTTGATGGAAAGATGAACTGGAAAAGCCTTTGAATAGCAAAGGCTTGACAAATGTTAAACCTTAAAGGTTTTTAAAACAAGGTTACCCCACTCAGATTTGACTTTAATAATTGTCTTGCATTTTTATTTTGCTTTGTTTAGTTCTGCTTGCTAAACTAGACTGAATGTACACCACACTACTTCAGGTTTGGTGTGTTAAAAGAATGGTTTCGTCATTTTGGGAAATTTATTGCGGAGAGCTAGACAAGAAGATTGATACCACTCTCATGTCTGTTATACAGCCAGTAGACAGTTAGCTTAGCTTAGCATAGCATAAAGACTGGAAACAGGGGGAAACAGTCAGCCTCCTCACATTGTCCAAAGGTACAATAATCAGCATCTCTGAAGATTAATTGATACGTTGGATCTTGTTTAATTCGCCCAAAAAATGATGGGTTTTTCGCAGTGACTTCCTGGAGTCCCTGGAGAAATAGTTCCAGCACACAACGCTTGTAAAACAAGGGCTTGTTATTTTTACACTTCTGTAATGCTCAGTGCACAGTCTCCTGAACTTATAATGGCAGATATGTTAGATTTTGTCTGAGTTGTAAATATGGCTATACTCGCTAATGATCAGGCGAGTATAGGGTTAACCGACACTTGGTATGGTAATGCTGAGATTCCCCTTCTGACTTTCGACCCATCAATGTGAAAGTCAAGACCATAATTTTCACAGAAACTTGTATGGTTCACATGCGTATCATGCATCAGTATTGTGATCTGTGTGGGGCAGAATCTCAATACTTGGCATACAGTCCAAGGCAGAGTCTGCCCAGGCCTGAAATATCAACCTGAGCCAGCTTGCCCAAAGCCAAAAAGCATACACACGAAAACTGACCCAAACTTGGCAGAATCTATCTATCAAGCTCCAATCCAATCCAATGTGTGTATGTGCAATCTACTTCTTGATTAAAGTCCAAATGCTTTCCAGAGATGATGCTAGGATAGAGGTTTTAATCCATCAGTAACTCCTGGAGAATGCCACATTCTTCGATCAAATGTATGTCAGCAAAATCTTTTTGTCATGAGGGATTTTGAGATAGGTCATTTTGTGGCCATCCATCATGAAGTGATTGATGCAACTCTGAAAAAAGGAACATCTGTGTTCCTCTGTCCCTCACCGGGAATCACCTTTCGCTTCTGAGGTGTGTTTCAAATGAGCCTTTTGAGCACATTATACAGCTCTCCCTCAGGGCATTGTCAGTTAAGACAGTGTTGCTATGTTAACTGATGAACAACTGAACACAGAGGCAATAGCCAAACTTTGAAAATGCTGAATTAGACTCTGATTAAGTTGAACATAGAAGTGCATTCAAGTTCAAAAGCAAATTTCTACGTCAGTTCAGTTTTTATGAAGGGATAAGCTACATCTCTGATTGGGTTGAGATGGCATCTGTACAGTGGGTGTAGATGTGCAATGTGGACATGCAGATAAATAAGCATAACAGGATATATGAGAGAATGTTGATTAGACTATAGAATAAACAGGTATAAAAAGTACAGATGGTGCAGTGTGAATGTACAGATGTAGACTGTACATACAGATGGTACATGGTTAATAGCCCATTGTAAGTGCATTTAAAAGGTACAGTGGTGTAATACTTGTCCAATGTTGTTAAAGAGCAGAATACTGGCAGTTTCAATGTTAAGAATGCAGAGACTTTCAGTACTGGACCTTATAACTTTGTCCATATGACTTATGACAGTAATTTGCCTGACTGCAGCAGTCGGCTGTTGCTGGGGTGCTTAAATAACTCTCTTGGTTCTGCACTGCCTGGTGTAGACGTCCTGCAGGTTGGGTAATGTGCATCTGGTGATGCATTTAGATCTAAATAAAGAAAATGTAAAAGGTCCTGGGAAAGGGGGTCACAATCCTGAATAGCATAAGATGTCTGAGATGATTGATAGCTCATTGTGCCTCTTTCAGCAAGGTGCCGGCTTATAAGGTCCAGGTCAGGTCCTCAGTGATGTGACACCCGAAGGCATCTGAAGTAGCTCACACTATCCTCAAAGACTCCATGGAGCCTTCAGGGGTTGTGTATCTTTTGCTTTCTGGTGGAATGTATTATTTGCTTTAGGCTTCACCCCAATTATGATGCCTAATTATCAGCTCACATCATTATGATTGCTTAAAACAGTGTGTTAAAGTTGAATTTGTACACACTCCACACCAGTAGATAGCCTCTGGTTTGGATTTTCCCTACAATTTTCAGGATGGAGGAATCTGTTGTAGATGAGCCCAATAATACTCTATATAAGAGAATAGTTCTTTGGTATAAAGAGAATATGAGAACACCTTGTACACACATGGACAACACATAATTTACTCACACAGAGACTTACAAGTGAGCATGTACAGCAGGTACATAATGAACACTGTTTGGCTAGAGGCCGCTCATTTAAAAAAAAGTTCTCAGTTTGTGTTCCTGCACTATTCGGTCTTTTGTATTTAATGGGGCCTCTTTCAATCCGCACCTCAGTCTGCTTGTTAGTTAAGTCAATCTTGATCCACCAACTCGTACTTGCCCTTCTTTGGATTTTCTCTGCTCCCTATCTCCTTCCTTCCCTCTCAGTTATCTCGCTCCGCTGGTTAAGCTTCGATCATGGTGGTGAATAAATTGCACCTCTCTCTGTGCCTAAAACAATGTTTAATAACCTTGAATTGCTGCTGCTCGCGTAGAAAACATTGCAGTTCTGCCTATCGTTTTTGCTAACAACGCATGGCTGCATTGAAGCGCTTCAGCGGGCGAGGACTAGGCAGAAATCACAAGGGATCGTTTAACATGCCTAAGCAAATAACAGTGCGAGTCTCACTGATTTCCTTTGCTCCATTACAAATCTGATCTGAGAAAACTTTTACACAGATGACGGGAGAGCTTGGAGCATACCGTCTTGTCTAGCTGTGGGGAGGGTGCACCTGTGGCTCCACTTTACCTGCCAATATTGTACTACCTTTCAGGGACTTTTCCTGGACAGAATCGCTTTGTGTTCGAGAAGGAGAACAAAAACTGTGTGTGTGTGTGTGTGTGTGTGTGTGTGTGTGTGTGTGTGTGTGTGTGTGTGTGTGTGTGTGTGTGTGTGTGTGTGTGTGTGTTTGTTTGAGTGTGAAATTAAAAGAAATCTTAATTATCCAAGTGGAGAAAATAAAGTTTCAGGATGTGAGTGTGAGACATAGAGAAAAAAAACACATCTTGACACGTGGATTTTACCAATTTTCTACATGGCATTTTAATTTTTCTGCAGCAATCACAGTATATTTAAAAAAAATATTAGAAATGATATATTGGGGTAAATATTTTACACATGTGGCTTGAATGAAAGGATGAACAGGTACAAATTACAGTATTAACATTGTTTGGAAAATAGCAGCAGTGAAATTAGTAGAATTTAAGACACTTGCAGTGACTGCTGGGAACACTAGTATAAGGATAAAAATGTGACCTAATTAGTCACAATTACAGATTGCTCCATATATAGACCTTATAGACCTCTGATGATAAAAGTGGTGCTTGTAAAATTCTAACCTATAAGACAATATACTGTGTTTATTACAACACACTTATTTAAACTTACAAAAACGTTTAAATATTTGTACCATATTGACATCATTAAAAATATACTGGTACCTATTGTCACTTTACACCCTGTTCACCGAAGATACAGTATATACAGAAAGTACTTACACAGCATACAGTTGTGCATGTGTTCGTGTACCACATCAAAGCTTGCCATGCAAGTACTGTAAGTCACGACCATCACCCCTCACCATCTGCTGTCCCACCTCTCAGACAGCAGCCAGACTTCCAGTCTGTCTGAATATAAAGGGCAAGCAAGTCTTTAACACCAGGGCTCCTAGGCTGTGCAGCCCCTTACCAAAGTAGCACAGCCTGGGTCATTGTTCAATAACTTCTTTAAACTATTTGTTAGAGACTTGTCTGTATAGAACCACACATTAACTATCCCTGCTGCTTTGTGTAACTGCCCTTTTGACAGCTTAGTTAATGTGGTGGCAGGTGTCTAGTGAAAAGCAGTCAGAAGAAGCAAAATGCAGTAACAGCAAGCTATTAGAAGTCAACACCAAGAAAGAATTTAGAATTCTGGTCAGGGCATGATTTTTTTTCTTAGCACGTTGGAGGAAAACTGCTCTCATAAATGTTATCAAACACAACACCATGTAGACACTCTGTGTCTTCTGGATCTGACAGTAAAAATGTATTTTCTGAACACAGGGTTAGAACGGGGAGGGTTTGGATTTATAGTTCAGCATGAGATTTCACCCTCTGACAGCACCACTGCAACACCAGATAGACGTACTGTACTGCATCAGACCGTATCGTGCTTTCATTGTATTCTCCACAGTAACTGAATATAGGACTATTCCATGTGGTCACTGTATTTACATTGTTTAATTGAACAGTGGTCGTGGTGAGCAGAATGTTAGCAGATGGCTTAGCTAGATGTGTTTAACTGAAAAGGAGAACATAACTGAGCCTTTTTTCCACTTGCTTCATGTTGTCCTCACTCCCAACAATCTCTACTGGCAAACACAAGAAAAGAAACTAATAATGACAAATTAGTCTGCCTCTAACTATAACTTTAGCCACATCTGTATTTTTTTTTTTGCAATTTCTTGTTCACCTTCCCTTTTATATGTGATTAACATCTTTCCTATGTCATTAAAATAGAGCCAGTGTGTACCTGTAACCAGAACGTTTCAAATGTATTTTCAGTTTTGTTTTGCTGAATCAAGAAGTTACCTCATATACTCGTCTTCATAAGTTTACCTTCCCTATTGAAAAGGGACCTTTCTGTTTCATTCAACCCCTTTCTCTCCATCTTTCGTTCCAATTTTCTTTTCATTTTGTTGGACGTCATCCACCATCTCTGCAATCAGAAGCATTTGCATGTCATTGAAATTGACAGTGAAAGTGAAATTGTAATTTCCTCGCAACCGCATTATGAATAAAGTTACATCCCTCCTCTTTTCCAAGCTATTGGCTGATTGTGCAGGTAGTGCTGATGCTGATAACAGGTTTTGCTTCTCCTGTGCACAATCAGACAGATTGGTGGTGGTGATGGAGGGCGGTTCTAGGAAATGACACATGCAGCTTATGGAGCCCGGAGAGATGCATTCGCCCAAACCTCATCAACACACATTGATTAGTGAGAGGAAATGCATTGATTGGGAGAGATGTGTGATCGCATACACACATAAACACACCACATGTAATAAACAATGCAAGCATACACACACATTATTCAGTCAGCTGTCAGGTAAATCTGAGCTGTCAGTGATTATAGGTGAGCCAGTGGTTTTTATCAATACTTGTTCCCTCTGGAAAAAATCACTGAACCAAAACAACCACCTCTACTTTAATTATTTCCCCTGAGGATGCAAAGTGGCAATGCATGCCGAGAGGGAAACACACTTGAATTATGACGTCTATCCCTTAGGTTAGAGAGACAAACTTTGGCCACCACAACAGCAAATGGTTTACCACTCTTTTTAAGTGTCCTTGAGCATGAAGGCAAACCTTGACCTGCTACCACAATGGATAAAGAGATTTTTAATGCAGGCTTGTTTGCATAAGAGCCCTAAAAGGTGGACATTGGTTGATGTGTGATACTGACACATAAAAGAACAAAATATTAATGTTAACCTGGTGGTTACAGAGACCGTCCAGTACCTGAAAGTCTCTATTGTTGGACCCAACAAAACCCAATGTGAGAACAATTCCATACTGTATTTAGCAAGGTCACCACTTATTCTGTTACTTAACAATGCTAAAGACTCAAATTTGTTTACACTGATCAGCTGTTCAGGATGGTATCGCTTGCAGAATAAGTTCATTTATCACATAAATGTATGAAGTCAGTAGAAATAATGCAAACCAGGTTTTTAAAAACCTTGGCTGCAGTCTTGAAAATGTATCACACTCAGTGTCACAGTAACTGTACAGTTAGTCTTGGCAATGCAGTCTTTGGCCTTGTTCAGACTACCAGCCCAAATCCGTTTTTCTTTTGGCATATCCAGATTGTATCCAGATTGATTTTAGAAATGCGATTCCAATCAGATTTCTACAGAGGCATCTCAATCCAGACGCTCTTGTTGCTCAAATTGGATTTCAAAGTCTCTTTTGCATCACTTGCAACATGACAAACAACATCGACGTCAAATCCAGAGTGACGGAAGTGCATCAGAGCAGCTGTATGCCAGCCTCCTCCGTTGCTGAGTTTGTCTGGTGTGACGAAGGAGTTCTGCACCTCGACTTGACAGCGCGATTGTTTGGAGGGCGAAATGGATCCTGATTAATGCTTCCACGTTGGAAAAGCTGCATCACCAGCGTACGTAGTTACTGACACCTACATCGTTACCACAGCAACCCATGCAGATAGATTGGTGATGTCTGGACACACAAATCCGATCTGATCACTTGCAAATAACAGTGCGGACAGTCTGTCTTAAAGATCTGATTTGAGAAACAAATCTGATTTGCCTGCAGACTCAACTGATGCTGCCAAATTTCAGATGTGAACACAAACCAAGACAATATTTGTAAAATATTTTTAAAAATAGAAATGGATATTCTTACTTTGGACACAAAGCAATAATTTATAGAACATTAGCATAAAAGGTCCACCAGCAAAAAACACAAGTGGCTTAAAAAAGCTAATAATCCATTCCTGTTACATGTTTAGTGGCGATAACAATGTACAACCAACTGCCAGCACGTGCCTCTATAGTATCTCATAATGATAAGCCATCTGCCTCGCCTGTTCATATCCAGCTCAACTTTGTCTTTAGGCAACACTGGCCAGATGAATATGGCTGTAAACTCAGAACTTCTTTCCCAGCTAATCTTTGTTCCAACCAGCAGATTCGAGAGCTGAACTATACACGGGCACGATCGTGGGCTATACAAGGTCATCGAGTTCCCACAATGAAGAGGCCTTCCCAGAATTATTTGGGATTTTAAGAAACTCCCCTTTAGCAAGTTTTTTTGTTTTATTTCATCAATTACTGACCGCTAACTTACCAGGGTAAGGCAATGATCTCTGCCTCAGCCAGCAAGAGGAAGAGAGGCAAAGACAGAGACAGACTTGAACTGAAAGCCCTAAGTTGCACACAACAAATCAGCCTGGACTCAAATCGATTCTTTGTCAGGACCGTTCAGGTTCCAGTCGGGACTGTAACATTACATTGCAATGTAAACCTTGTCAACAATGTCATGAAAAAGACAGTTAGTGTTCTTAAAAAGAGAACCTTTCATAGCCTGTGCAAAACTTGCCTCATTACTTGTTTTGAAGGCAGCTTTTTGCTTGCCTGACCCTTTTACACTGAGCTGAAAGCTGCCAGTTGATGTGAGAAATGGAGGATTTAGGCATATAAACACAGTCACAGATGGACATAATGTCATAATCTATATCAATGGTACTATATACACATTGTCCCTCTGGCCCCAAACGCTGTTTCTTTGGTGTAGTGTTTTGCAGTTCTTAACCTTTTTGAGTCTAGTGGCACTTAAGGCAGACAGAGGACCGATCCTCTTCAAACACTCAATGATGAATGGCCAGTTTGGCCCAGGTTCAGCAAAATTATGCTCAATACCTTAAATATAAATAAACAATTATTTTCTATTATAGGTTTTCTTAGGTTTAAGTATTGGAAAACTTGTGAGAGCTTAAAAGGAAACTTACAATCTGTTAGTCTCTGTCTAGCATCCCAAACACTGGAAGACGCAGGTCTCATGCCAGCTAGAAAATATTGATTTTAAAGAGCAAATGTTTATTGTTTATGTGACTGAGTTTCCTTGCATTCTGTTTTCATGTTTGGCTTGCCAATCCTCATTTCTGTGGAAGTGCATAAATTCATATCCATGCAGTGCACTAACCAGCCTCCAACCTGTGCCTATGTGACCAGCTTAGACAAAAAGAGAGCCAGACATAAAATATGAACATCAACGTGCCTCTCAAACCTGTACCAATGTCTTTGAAGAAGAAGAAAGATTTGATAGAGGTTACAGGAGCTGCTTGGAGAGAGGACAGTGTGTGAATAAATGTCATTACTTAGCTGGCACGTCTGCCTATTGTGAATACTCCTTGCAGCATGAAGAGGAGAGGTGGGTGGCATGTATCAGCCTGTTTGATGGACAACAAAATAAATAGAGTGGAGGATGTGATGAAGAGAGAGAGAGGAGAAGTGAGTGGTTATTCAGTGAGGAACCCCCACCCCACCCCACATACACACATTCACAGAAGAGAAGGAGAAACTGAACTTTTTGGTGGGAAGAAAAATCAATAAAAACAGGGCTATGAAAAATGAAGTAGCTTTCAAGAAAATTCTATTTCTTCTTTTTATTCCTCAGACAATTGTTCTTTTCTTGAGGATGATGAAATTGCATTTTGAGCAATTTTGAAATAAAGCTATGCCTTGCACTAGAAATGTATCATTCATTTTTTGGATAGTGATAACTCAATATCTGACAGCACTGACAGAACAAGATAGAGCCTTATAAAAACCAGTAGGTCGCATATTTGAACGCAGGTCAACACAATGTCATCAACAATCACAACGCCTGCTGTACTGTCCTTGAGCAACCCTACCTTTTTTCTGATGATAAACTACAATAGATAAGTGTCAGCAAAGGTCTTAAAATGTAAAACTACCTCTCAAGAAAATGCTGAGTCACATTACATATACGTTGCCCTGTAAAATAAAATAAACACTTTACACAAGGGTTTTTAAGCTCCTGTCAGTCTAAGTGTAACAGATTAAAATTTAAGTTATTTGTCTGGGTTCATCGACTAAATCCAAATTAAGACAGACTGAAGTAGTTCTTCAAAGGATTTAGACACAAGCTAGATTTGTGGAACTAATTAAGTTCCAAAGTTTGTGTCAAAGAAAAATATTTTGATATCATGATGTGACTGAAAAACCCAATCCATACCACTTGGGAGGAGAAAGAACCACTCGTACGAACAGATTAGTTCTTCCTGATTTTATTGGCACACTTTGGCTTGGCAAAATATATATTTCAATATAGTTCAACAGCTGCCTCAGGTCTTTATGCAAGTCACTGTCCAGGTGAACATCCCCCGTTGCATCCAACACTCTAACATTACCTGTTGTACAATATTCTCTCACCATCTCCATGAGTGTCACATCTCCTTGATAACTTCCTATCTAAGTCATGGACTGCTTCAATTTTTAAAGTCTTTTTTTTTTTTTGCATCAAAAAGTTTGTGCTGTTAAGAGAGTTTGGTAAAACCGACTCAAAACACAAGCCCCTTAAAGAAACAGAGGTTTAGGATAAAAGCAAGAAAATGTTCTTGTAGGAGGCCCAATGAGTTGGTGACCTTTTGTGTTTAACCTGTGACCTCTTTGCAATGGATAAATGTGCTAAAATGATGCAGTTCAGAATGTTATAGTGTATATGAGTCTACATCTATCTATCTATCTATCTATCTATCTATCTATCTATCTATCTATCTATCTATCTATCGATGTCATCTTTTATGATTCACGTTGGCAGTTCAAGTCAGAATTTGACAGACAGAAAATTTAAACCTCTGTAGGATCCTACAGGACCAGGTACTTTTCTAAATGCAGTCATTCACAGCAGTTTCCTGTATTTTCGTCGGGTCACAGAGACACCAAACTGTGAGGGGAGGAAAATATTTATAGCACAACTTTCAGCATGATCTGTTTGTGCTGCCCTACAAGCCTTGTTTATCCTGGAAAGTGCAGCGATGCAGGTACTCGCTGAGAAATCCCCCTCAGTTTTGACACCATTTTTGGAGCTAGAAGGCCAAGTAGAGCGTGGTAGTTCTTAACTTGTCTGCCTAGCTGTCTCCAACTGCCTGAGTTGTGTACTCAGAGCTCTACATGAGGCACTTCCTCTTTACTGTTTTATCCCACAGTCACAGTAGGAAGGACAGGGATACATTTGTGATATATACAGAGCTATAAACTTATGCTCACACAGTCTGTCACATGTACGCATACATGCACACACAGATCAGGATTTAATGCGCTCTGACATTGGTGCCGACATAAATAATAAATGTGGAGAGCTATTAGCTGGCGTAGCAGTCTGACCCCACGTCAAGATGGCTGTTTGGTAATGCGTGGGTGAACAGACACAAATGAGACTGAACAGAGTGCGATTTAACAAGGCAGCTCAAAACCAAAACAAACAGTTTTTGTCAGTTCATTATTTGCAAGGTTAAAGAGGCCGGTCCCCCAAACTTCATCAGTGATGCCTGATGAATGTTAAAGATACAGAGTTGGAGAGAAGCTGCTCTGGAAGTGGACAGCGGCCATTGTAATGACCTCTCCAGGGTCCTCCCCTAAAGAACTCAGCTGTCAGATTGCGGTGAGAGATGGATGGTGGAAATTTGCTGCAATATGCTTAAGTACATCTTGTTTTTGTGAAATGTGTCCCATTGTGAAAAGATCAGGGACAGAAAGCTCCACCTGAAAATGTAAAGAGAGAATTTGTCTGCTACATATTAGCAGATAAAAGATGACAAGGTTAATCAATTTAACATACAGTAATTATTCTGATCTTATTATTCATTGTTTCCTCATTTTCTTAACATATAATATTTGTTTTATAAGTATGGATTAAAGGTTTTGTAATGTTTATCTTCTATGTCTATGTGCAGCTGCTTGCTTGGTCCTTGATATGTGTGACTTACCATATAATATCTAAAAGAACACCAAGGGTAGATGAAGATCCAGAGAGGGTGTCAACTTCAGATATATCAGATGTTGATTTGGGAGATGGGAACAAATGGGAAGCCCCAACATGAACTGGATGGAGAATGCTGGATTGACCAAACTGCAGAACAATCTTCAGCACAAAGCCAGTTTAAACAGCTGACAAAATGAAAAGCAGTGCATGTTTCTTGGTAATGGGAGGTTAAGCAGACACCTCAAACTGTACCCAAAAAAACACTACTGACCCAAGTCAGTATCTTGGGGTCCTCTCCATGAGTGAGGGTAAGATGGAGCGTGAGATCAACGATCAATTTACTGCTGCATCAGCTGTAATGCAGGTGTTGTAACAGACTGTCATGGTGAAGAGGGAGCTGAGCCTGATGGTGAAGCTCTCAGTTTACTGGTTGATCTACCCAAACTTCACCTATGGCCATGATCTTTGGGTAATGACCAAAAGAATGAGATCATTGATACAAGTGGCCGAATTAAGTTTCCCTCACAGGGTGTCTGGGCTTCCACATTCGCTGGGAACTTAGCGTACAACTGCCGTTCCTTTACAGTAAAAGTAGTCCGTTGAGGTGGTTCAGGCATCTGATTTGGATGCCTCCTCGATAAGTATGTGATTTGGATGCCTCATAGATAAGTCCCTGTGGAGGCACTGTATTCCCGGCACATCAACTTGGAGAACATGGGGCAGACCCAGGATGTGAAGGAGGAATTCCCATGCGAGAAAACTGATGGATGGATTTTCCCTTCCAGAAACATTGTGCATCACAACCAGAAGTAAAGTGGTGGTCCAGTGCATTGTTTGAAAATAATTCTTACTCAGTACACTGAGCATATTTTTCCAGGAGATTGTCCTTCCCCAAAATACGAATTTTATTGTTAAATGTATTGTTAGGCGGCAAACTATGAAGAGCGTTTAGGTTGGAGGATTTGTTGTTTTCCAGTCATGGGATTCAAACCAGAGACTCATGTGTTTCAAGCACATCCTTCTACCTTTTGGGCTGCCTTTGACACAAAACTTATATAGACCCAGACTTGTCACTACTGTTGGACCATGTCAATATAATCATCTAAAAACTGACAGCTGAATTCGTTGAATTGGCTGCAGAGAGCCAGTCCCTATAGATCCCCGCTGTTTCTCAGTGTAAGTTAAATGTCTAACTTGCAAATGCTGCCACAGACTCTATCGTCCCACCGTCTAATTAGGTTGTAATTATGAAATGGAGTGGCTGTAATTGAAAGTGTCAACTCATTTTTCTAATATGAATACAGTCACTATTCCAACCTTAATGAGTGACACTCTTTTTGAGCCTTTCTTGAACGTGATGATTGGAAATACTCCAAATGTGTGTTGATGGCTCAGCTAAAAGCACACAGCTTTTGATAGGCCTGACCTTTGGATTGGTGGATGTGAGCAACAACAAATACACATGAGCAGCATCATAGTGTGCGAGTACACTCATACATCTAGACTGCCAGGAGATGATTTATGGCCTGGGGCTGCCTGCTGTAAAATATGTAGCACATTTCACTGAAAGCAACGTGTTGGCCCAGCACCCAAACACCAGTTTAGTGTGGAGGGGAGCACGCTGCAATGAGGAGTGAAAGCTGATAAGAAGGTGCAATATTGGAGAGTCTTTTTCTTAGTGAAAGGGAGAATGAGAGAAAGATTGGAAATTTGACAGCTCATAAAAAAAAAAAAACAATTTTGCATATTTTGTTTACTGCTCTGTTTAAGCTCTGCCCTACCTTCACAGGCATAGTCCTCTTCTATCTTCAATGTTGGCCACTGAGCAGCTGGATCAGTTTGGAGTGTGAATGCCTTGCTCAAAGGCATCACACCCATTTTGGGTACATGTTCCACAACTCCTCATACACTAATATATATATAAAAAAGATAATTGGTCAGTGCTTTTGATCCAAAAATGAATCATTTTCTGATCTCCTACCCCCACACAATTATGGAATATTTTCAATCAGTTCACTATTTGAACCGTAGCATATGATATATGACATAATATCCATTTTATACATAAAATCAAACACGTAAAAGTCCAACAGGAGTTCTCATGAAAAGGGGGAGGAGTGGGTAGGAGTGGAGAAGACATAATATTAGAACAATGTGGATCTAAATCAGTGGTTCCCAACCTTTTTTTGTCCGACATACCCCCACAGCCCTATCAGATGGGCCTAAGTACCCCTTTATCAGACCTCTTTGATAGAAGGGATGGCTTTATGGTATTGTCCAATGGTATTTTTTAGTAGTTTTGGCCAAGTTTGCATTTGTACTACTGCCAATTGGAGTAACGGAAACATTTGCAGTATCTTTACTTTTAGCTTTTTTCCAACTAGTCTTTCTGCAGTCTTAATCAACTTACACTTGACTCAGGTTGGTGGGAAACTGAGGCATGTCTCGTGCAGTCAGACTACCATAGTTGGTATGTTATTGTGACAATAACTATAAAGATCAGCATCACACAAATTTGAAATCTTGCTCGTGTGTCGATTTTTCTCCTAAACACAAATATGTGGATATATATTATCAAATCATAATTTCTATTTTTCAAATTAGCTGAAGTAGACTGCAGAAGTACCCCTTGGACTACAAGTACCCATGGTTGGGAATCAACCATTACAAGAGGAGAAAAAGAGAGAGAAGTGAAAGGAAGATTTATGGATAGGGTGTGTTTGTATGGGTTGACATTACACCCGGTCCTGCATCTTGCAGTGCAACAAGAGCTCAATGGGGAAGGAGAGGAGGGAAAAAATGAGTAAAAAGGGAGGAAGGATGGTAAATGAGGTGAAAAACAAACAAAAAAAAATGCCAGAGGCTGTGGAGTTTAATGTCCTCTGTAACCGCAAAGGAGAGACACAGTCTGGTACAAGAGGACTGGAGCAGAGGAAGGTCAAAAAAAGGTGTGGTGAAAAACAGAGCAGTGACAAAAGGAGAGGAGAGGCTGAGGACTTTGATAGACTATTAGTGCTGAGAGGAGACTCTTGTCAGAGAGGAGGCGAGAGGCACACACTATATGGGCTATTTGTTGCCGAGACAGAGTGAGAGGGTTCCATTTACCTGTCAAACAACACACACACACACACACACACACACACACACACACACACACTTTTGGTCAAGTTTAAAAACTGCTAGTCAGTTGTAAAAAAACAAACAAACAAAAAACACTCATGACCAATACCAATAACTACCAATTACCAGTAATCATAATATTTATCAGCTTCAAGAATAAAAAGAATGTAACCCTACTTTCACAAACGAAAATTGGTGAACTGGGGGGCCTGTTTCACAACTGATTTGTGAGCCCTACTTGGGCCAAGTGCAGACTAATATAATATTACATATTAGTCTCCACTTATATAATGTAATTATATAATATAGTGGCATTGTGTGTGTTCGCTGCCTCCCTCCTTTCGCGCCTTGTTTGCCGTTGCATTCTTATTCAATACTGTTCTTCACCCATCTCTTATACTTGACTTATACATATTCAAGATGCTCCAACTACAAGTGCATCTTCTCTTTGGTTCCAAGAAAATCAAACACGTTAGAAACCTGTTGTAGCATCGTGGCACGAGTGCAGAACACCTTACACAGAGATCCAAACAATGGCTGTTGCCTGCAAATTGCAGATATGTGCAGACCCACAGGGCTTTGACTTGCTCATGAATGGGTGTTAAGTACAGTGTTTGTTTTGATTGGTGAAACATAGCAGAATGAACAGGAGATGGAATGATTTTATGTGCAGATTGCATTTTGCAAATTTGGTGAAACAGGCCCCTGTTTTGCAGAATATTATATTTGCAGAATATTATATTAGGTGATTATGTGACCTGTGGGCAATATTTCTAAAGTCGCACAATACAGAGACACACAGTGGCACAAAGACACAGATGCAAATTAATTCTGGGAACTGAACTATACCAGAATTTCTGAACCTGCATTTTGTCAGTTTGGGTGTGCTGAAGACTACAGCATGCAGTGGAGCAAAGCTGCCTTCTCCAAACCACACCACACCTGCAAATGCTGTAAATACTGAAATATGACCATCAAATACAGTTATCACAGTAATTAAATTGGCTCAACTTTTCAGTGAGCTGCAGTTTCTTCCAACTACTTCTCTTGCTAAAATGGTAGCTCACTGGCAGTCCATGTAGCTGAAATGTGCAGGTGGTTAACAAGGAGTTTGATCAGACATGCAAGTCTCCATCCTCCAAAGCCACTGCACTCATCCAAATAATCTGTTAATCAAGATTTATACCATGGCCACAAAATTATGCTCATTTCTGATTGGCTGGCAGGGGTCAAAATCATGTAAGAGGACACCTCAAACAAAAATCCAGTTAGCAGATCAACCATGGCTAAAAATAAGTGTGTAAGGTGACCTTAGCAACAGTGCTTCTCCTTGATGCTATCAGCTAACTCTCACCAGTGAAACTAACCTAATCATAGGTTAAACTGCTGCCCAACAAACTTTAAAAACTACGGACAGTTTGGGCACAATGTACTTTTTTTATGTTAAAAAGTGGCGATTGTATAAGCACAATAACACACTCTGACGTGTTCTGATATACTACAATAATGGACTCAGCAGAGGAAGAGCTTCTTTGCTTTTTCATCTCATATGTTATTTTAGTATATCAGGACACCACGTCATGTATTACTGCTTACTGTAGTGGGAACACAGCCAATACACAATACATTTACACAACACAATGACACAAAGATACACAGCCATTCAAACATACACTCAGACAGTAGACTTTTGTGTCTCAGGGTGAGAAGCTGCAGTTTACTCAGTGAGGGTGCTCAGCTGAAACAGTAGAGAGAACTGCTGCCCTGAGGGAAATACACCACTGGCTTCCCTTCCAGACTGCAGCAGTGATTAATGTTAGTGTGTGTGTGTGTGTGTGTGTGTGTGTGTGTGTGTGTGTGTGTGTGTGTGTGTGTGTGTGTGTGTGTGTGTGTGTGTGTGTGTGTGTGTGTGTAGGAGGCGTGACGGGTGGTGACTCCACACCCCATGAGTCACATGTGGTGACTCACATGTGATCCTTGAGTTTTTCAGAGAACCTAACAGCTAAAGCGGTGGCTTCTTGGGGGGGGGGGGGCATGCATTTATTTTATTTTATTTTTTTACCTGCATCCATCATTCTGCCTCGTAGCTCTGTCAAAATCTGCAGCTTCAACTCATACCTGTCAATCTTATCATCTCTCTCTCTCTACCCCGCTTCTTTCTCACTCTTCTCCCTCCATGTCTTTCTTTCACTGATCCAGCGTCAGCCTCCCCACTCTCCTGTGGGCTCCCCTCTTGCCCGCTCTCATTGATTCAAGCTTTAAACTTTCACTCTCACTCACTTACCCAGCTGGTGAAGTTAAATTACAGTCATTACCTAGCTTTTTTTCTACACACTCACTCACTCACTCGGTACCTGTCTCAGCTTTTCTCCTCTCTACTTGCTCGGTTTGGGTCCAGGACACCAAAATGTGCCAGTCCACCCTTATTTATTGCATATATTGGGAGTTGCGGAATCGTGAGATCAGAGCTTCTTGTTGTCATTACCGCCGCCCATGTGGCCGACTCATCACCGAGCATGTCTCACGCTCTGTGTCCAAAAGGGTGAATCTGTTTTTAGCCGGCGGCGCTACACAAATTCTTTGAGGACGAGTTGTTTGTGAGCTGCTGTTGCTATGCGACTAAAACCTCCATAAACTTTAAGAACATTTTCCAATATTCTAATTTTGACACTCTCGCTTCTTTAATGGACTGAAGTGAAGACCCCAGAGTGCAAATAACGTTAATGTGGACAAATGTTTATCTCCTCGTGCGTGGCTATCATATTTGAAGTGGAGACGTTCTGTACTTAAAGGTTTATTGTTGACGTGATTACATATGTCTTCAGAGTGTCTTGGATGCATTAACACTATGATTTAATGTGTTTTTGCAGTGTTTTCATAAAATGTTATCTCCCCAGTCGTTGATAAGGTACCAGGTGCAAAGAAATTGTACAGCTCAGTGCCCACGGCACTGGAGGCAGCAGCAGGAGAAAAACACAACCAAATACATGTTGTTCAGTGTGTGAAATTTGATGGAGATGGACAGTTCGCACTGTTATTTGCAAGTGATCAGATCGGATTTGTTTGTCCAGACGTCACCAACGTATCTGCATGGGTTGCTGTGGTAACCACGTAGGCGCCGGTACATACTTACGCTGGTGACGCTGCTTTCCAACACGGAAGCATGAGGAATGGAGATCCAACATCTCGCTCCCCCAAATAATCACGCTGTCAAGTCACAGTGCAGTACTTCTCCGTCGCACCAGACAAACTCAGCAGCGGAGGAGGCTGGTATACAACGCTCTGATGCACTTATGTCACTCTGGATTTAACGTCGCTGTGTCAAGTTGCGAGTGGCACAAAAGACACTTTGAAATCCGATTTGAGCGTCCAGCAGACATAGACATACAACACATAGAACACAAGACAAGACAAACAGGAACACAGGGAGGAGGGAAAACCAGGAGAACATAGGGAAGGTGGAGGGGAACAACCCTAATCATAACAGTACCACCCCTTAAGGGGCGCCTCCAGGCGACCCACCAGGTCTGGCAGGGCGGGCCCTGCGAAAATCCCGGATCAGTTGCGGATCCACAATAAAAGACCGTGGTACCCATGTTCTCTCCTCGGGACCGTACCCCTCCCAGTCCACCAGATACTGGAAACCCCTGCCCCGACGGCGGACATCCAGGAGCCGCTGGACATCGTAGACCGGCTGGTTATCCACAAGCCGGACGGGTGGAGGGGGCTTGGAAGGAGGGCACAGCGGGCTGGAGGATACAGGCTTTAGCTGAGAGACATGAAAAGTGGGATGGATCTTCATAGCCCTGGACAGCTTCAGTCTGACAGCAACGGGGTTGACACGGTCAATGGTGAACGTGCCGATGTAGCGTGGGGAGAGTTTCCTGGATTCAGCCCATAATGAGATATTTTTGGAGGATAACCAAACTTGCTGACCTGGATGATAAGTCGGAGTCGCAGCCCGATGAAGGTCAGCCCGGCTGGTCCTCCAGACTCTGTTGCAGCAGCGAAGATGAGTCTGTATGGAGGGAACTGCCAACTCCTGCTCTTGACTGGGAAATAACGGTGGCTGATAGCCCAAAGAGGATTCAAAAGGTGACGGTCAGGGAGTTGTGGGCGTATTCGATCCAAGGAAGATAGGAACTCCAGGTGCTGGGGTTAGCAGCGGCGACACACCGGAGAGCGGCCTCCACCTCCTGGTTAGCCCGTTCAGTCACTGCTGAGATGATTACAGATGAGCCACAGCTGCTCCGAGGTTTGGCGGGAAGGGAGTCTGCCAGCCCTGCCCAGGCATAGACATACAACACATAGAACACAAGACAAGACAAACAGGAACACAGGGAGGAGGGAAAACCAGGAGAACATAGGGAAGGTGGAGGGGAACAACCCTAATCATAACACATAGCTCTTTTTTTTAAGTATGTTTGTTTGAAAGTAGTGTATGAATAGGACTCATTATTTTTGTTTTAAATTTTTCTGGTATTTTAAAGAAAAGCAAAGTATCTAATTTGATTTGCTCTTTGCACACAGGGAAGGAAAGGCCTGCTTTTAAACCTCAGCAGCTCCATCTGTTGCCATGTCTGTGCCTCCTTGATGAGCCTCACATCAATTATAGAGCCAGATACTCATCAAAGAGAAGATTTTGGCCAGTCTTCAATTAAGTCAAAGTGCTAGTTAGCAAATGGGCTCCTGTTTGAGTACGCTAAAGGATTCTGGTTGAAAGATAAATGTCAAAAGCAAGGTTCTGAGAAGTACAGTAATACAAATGGTGTGTGTGTGTGTGTGTGTGTGTGTGTGTGTGTGTGTGTGTGTGTGTGTGTGTGTGTGTGTTGATGGTTCAGTGAAGGATGAAACAAACCCGTCGCTCTGTGGGGGTTCAGCAGTTTATGAGTTTGGCACAGCAGGAGCTGCTGGTGTCTATGTGATGTTTGGCTCTGTGGGAGGTATTCTATAGCTGACTCAAACCTTGTTTCACTTGTTTACAGTGAAGCCACAGGGTTTAGTCTGTCTCAACAAACTCTGAAGGATACTTTTGAAATGAATAAAAGACAGTGACACAGGAGTCCCGTAACATCTCACAAAATGTGCATTAACTGAAAAGCCGATAACATGTTGTATATGTGGGAAATAATGTGAGGAGATACACTGTGAAAGAATTGTGTCGCTTATAATTCCAGACACACACTAGCCGTGTTTCTATAAATGTATTTTATGTGCATTTTGTATCGCATTAGAAAAGCTGTATGGAAACAGCAGGATTTGATAAAACTTTCTCAATTGCACAAAAAAAGTCTTTACGTTTGCTTGAGGTGGTTTTTGCCGTTGTCCAAAAAGAGTTGATGAGCTAAAGGGGATATGGAAACGCCTTTTCCGGATAAGTTCTGACGTAGCGAACATTTAACTCACATGACTGATCAGCTGTTTCCACTGAACCGTTCTGCATGAATTTGTCTTCGTCTCCTGACAGCATGAAACATGGCCAATACTCGCTGACATGAAAGAACAATTAAAACTCGCCCAATAGAAAAATTGCTGAGGACCTCGCTCCATTTTTCTCCTGTAGATGTGTTAGATGACCAAGGCGACTTGTTTTGTTTCCTGTTCGCAGCCTTTCTTCTTCTACTCTATTTACTGGTGGATAACAGTCGTACGGCAACTTCTGACCAAACTACGCTTTGGACCGAGCCTAGTTTATTCGCTCCAAACCAGTTGATGGAAGCGCGCCTAATTTCTTTTTTGTGACATTTCAAAAGTTCGCTTAAAATTCACTTGACAATTAAATGGAAACACGGCTATAGTTCTCCAGTTTATAATGTAAAAAGGTTAACAAGTAAAAAAAGACAAAGCGCTTAAAGCATGCTATCGATAAGGCATAACTATGTACTGTATACCTTTCAGTAAATATGTATTGATATCTCTTGTTTTGTTCTTCAACAAAGCAGGAGGTAAATTGACCTGAATGAGCAGCTTTTTTCAATATATTGACATACTGCATCTCATTTGATGAGCAGCTTGATTGAGATCATAACTTGTTTATCACCGTAATTTAGTGACAAGACTCAAAATATATTTGTGAGCACATATCGGACAATATAAACGTAAAGTGCGTGTTTCATGAATCACTTATAGCCTTTAATCAATCGTACCTATCAAAACAACCTTAACGGTGCTTGTCATTTTCACATTTCACACTGTGCTGGAGATAAATAATGGGCTAAAGTGGCTCTGTCAAATTAGCTTAAAGCCGAACTTTGTTTGAAAACAGGTCAGCAATTTACATAATGAGAGTCCATGAGAGCATCAACATCAATTAAGAGACAATCCGTTTCATGCAGATTTACTGAAGCTCCGTCCACATCATCAAATACCACCATCCACAAATTAACTAAATTCAGATAGATAGAGGGATGGAATGAACTCACCTTTTCAAAAAATTGTCTGCTTGAGTTTGTAAATTCAGTTTGAAGGATTCAACACAATTTGTAAACCTTTACAACATAATGCTATGCAGTGAAACAGCCCTGCAGTACATTTGATCTTTGTTAAGTTTAAATGAGTTTTGGTTATCTCCCTAAGATTTACTAAAGTATTTATTAAGGTATAGTTTACTGTGAGTGAAATTAGATCATTTTATATTCTCTTCACACTTATCATTTTCTTTTCATCACCTTACATGAGCACATAAATAAACACTAAACTCTGCAGAACTCCCTGTGTTGACCTTCCCAAAGACTTTGAGACAAAAAAAAAACAAACTTTGAAGCATGTCAGCTAACTCCAGTACAGCCCTTTTTGAAGGTATCATTTTTACTTTTATAAATGACGGGATTGCTCTTGAAAATACTTAGGTGGCTCCATGACCTGGATTGGCGGTGTGTGAAGGAGCAGTAGGGTGTCCATTGGACTGTGGATAACAGGCAATGATCTAAAGTATCACCTTGCTTGGATAAGCTACTACACACTTCAGCCACAGTCTGGCTGCCTCAGTTGTTCCCCTCCTGCTGAGAAAATTATCTTTGTGTCTCCTTTCAGCGGCAGGCTCTTTCAGAATGGCACTACAACATTTTGTTGTATACATCCTATCCAGCACAGAGGCTAGATAAAATGGGCAACAAGAGCCAAGTGTGTGAATGTGGCAAAAGAATTTGTGTGTGGTGTTGTACTGTTCGGTTGCCAGTTCTTTGGTTTCAGGCATAATGAAACAAGTTCACTTCATTGCAGGGTTTTCTTGTTCAGGTTAGCAACACCCTAATACAAACAAAGCAAGATTTGTGACTGGACACTCACATAACTTGACTTTTCTGACAGTGTCCTAGACAGGGTACACTGTTGGCAATTAGATGTCATCATTTTAGTTACATCCAGACAAACCTAGAGCCACACTGCAATTAGAATGTCACAACTAGAAAGAAAACACCCCAAAAAGCTCAAAATGTCAATCAAATGGCTGTACTGTACGCATTGTGAAAGCAGCAGCAGGAGGCAGCTATTTTCAGCAAACAAGCTCTGATAAACCCACTGTATGCTGCCTGTCCAGCACCAAATGGCAGACAGACAAAGCTAGCTACTAGCTGGTGAAGAAAGTGGAACATCTAACAACTAAAGAGCCAGATTTTTTTCTCAAGCGTTGGTGGAGACCAAACCAGTGTAAATATTGGACTTGCAAACACTGATTGGCCAAAAACATAACTCAAAACAAATTCCTAATGTGGTTCTGTGTCTGCTGGATGTGTGTATAGCCAGTAAAAACGTCATATGCCGTTAATCGCAGGGCTGTAATAGTCAGTTTTTTTTGGAGTTCTCCTGCCCACAAGTGGCCAAATATCTGTTAATACAGATTTAAAGGGGTATTCCAGTGATTAAGTATTACACTTCCATAAAGTTGGGGGAGTCACAAGAGACAGATGTTTAAAAAATGGTCAAAATTAAAGCTGTAGAGACCAATATATCCTGACTTTTAGTTCCTTGCATGGGATCGAGCTCCAAAAACGCTGGATTCTACATTTTCCATAAAGCAACTTAATAGTGCCTTTCATTAGACCTTCAGTTTGTAGTGTAGTTTTGAAGTTAAGCTGAGATAACCCTGATGGCATCAGTATTCATGTTATGCTGATTATTATAAAGAAAAAATCATAGTGTTAAAATATTAGAATGTGAACTTACACATACAAATTCACAGATAAGGTTTGTTTTCCATGTATGTTACAGCTGCAGGGGTGTTTTTCTGTGAGTCGCCAAGCACAGAGAAGGTGTGCACACAGTTGAAGTAGATAAATATTCTGAGTTAAACCCAATTCTACCCTTTACCCAAAAAGTCTTAACGCCTTCAGCAGCACTTTTAAGATGTCCTCAAAATGTCCTCACTTTCCAAAAATATCTTCACTTTTAAGGTCTAAAGTTGGATCTCACAAAGATAGTGTAGAAGTAAAAGAACACAGAGACTCTCACACACACATGCACACAAACACGCACACACAACTACACACTATCACCTCAAAGTCTTGATTAGCGCTCTGACACGAGTAGTTTTATCAAGGTCGAAATACAGTGGCGGTAATTGTAACAGATCATCTGCCAATGTGAGCAGTAGTTTAGCAGGTAGAAAAGTTGAAAGGTCTGGCGCGTGTGCGTGTGTGGTTCCTCTTCATTCATCTTGTGTTTGCTCAAGTCGCCGGCATGTCGAACTCACATCTAAGTCCAGTGAAGACAAATGAACTCAGCATTTACTTCCACTTAGTCTAACTGATGAATGGCCTGACAGATGCTTGTTGATTGATGGCTGATCAGTGATGCCAATATAGACTCATCCATTCCCAGCGTCCCTCTCTGATAAGGTGTTCTGTTCCAAGGCCAAGCTTCAGGTGAATAAATCCAGTGACTAAATCCCCAACTTTGAACAGAAGTCTACAAATACTCGTCATCACTGTATACAAAAAAAACAAACAAAAAAAAAAAAACAGGTGAGTTATAACTTGTTGATGACTTCAAAATCACCTATGACCTTCTGTTATGTTTTTAACTACAGCACGAATATTTTAACTTCTTTTGGAAGCAATGATCTGTCATTTAATGTGACATCCTTCACCGATACGTATGAGAGATTTGAGTTTCTATTTGAGTTTTGGGGTAATTTGACGCACATGTCACTTATGGCTCAAATGATGAATTTATAATGGGGACAAAATTGGAAAACAAATGAAAAGCTAATTCACAAAAAGCAACCATTTGTCATGTGCTGCTTAGTAAGGGTGCTCTCCAGTTGAATTGACAGATGAATGAAGATGAATGGATTGAAAGCAACAAATTGATTGCTCCAAATTTTACTGGGATCATCTCATTTTTTTCAACCAACAAGCTAATCTTTGTTGACATCTAAAGTACAGTTTGACATCACACTCACTGCAGGCTTCAGCTGTCTCATTAACTTACACTTTAAAATGGTATTTCAGGTGCTTTCAATGTTGGGCCAACACTTCAACTGCTTTCACCTGCTGCATGTCAGTGCGACACTTGAACAGATTTTTATTTTTCCACCGACGGTTCAACTGCTTTCATCTCTTACTCTTTTTCAATTCAACTGCTTTCAGCGCTTACCTGTCAAATGACGCTTTCACAGCTTTCATTTAATTTTCATTTGAGAGTTTATCTGCTTTTAGTGATTACACTCCAACTGACATCTCAACTACTCTTAATGCTTACACTTCACTTCATTCAGTTGTTCAGAAGTCTACATTTTCGTTTGCAGTTTGACTGCCATTTCAACTTCTTTGCATTCCAATTGCCACTTCAACTTTAAATGTTTCAGCTGCAAGTTTTCAGCAGCGATTACACTTTTTTTTTTTCTTCAGAAAATCTAGCCTTTTCTAGTTAACGTTGACAAGTTTTTTGAAATGCAAAATGTAAAAAGATAAACAAGAAGTACTTCTTCTAGATATGTTGCTGTTAGGTGTCTGTTTTTAATTTGCTAGCTCAGTGACTGTAATGTTGCCATGTAGGACCAAAGTGCAGAAAAAAGGAAACAAACAAACTAAACAAAAAGGGAAAAAAGAGGCTACGGTCTGAAATGACAAAAATAACTAAAACTGTTCAGAGACATCAGGCCACTATATTATTGGCCATTTGTCCCCACCAGTGGGTTTCCAATTCACCAGTGCTGGAATGGATTTAGAATCAGCACCCTGGACAGCGGTCATGACACTTTTATGCTTTTACAACACATCTCTGACAGCCAAATCCACCCCAAGACAAATCTTATACTTTAAAGAAACATTTAGCCTCATCAGCCGTCCTTATCCCAAATAATGTACAGTACAGGAGGACAAGTGAAGTGTTTTTAGCCTTTTTTGCCCCCATGCTCCATGTCACACTGATGCCATTACATTGATTCATACTGGGGAGCAGCTCATTGCTGGCTGCAGTCTCACACTGAGCAGTCTGATGGTGCTTGTTTAGGAAAGTGACAGTCAGAATTACGCATTCGCTCTCCTTTCCCCGAGCTTCCCAGCATGCCTCCGAGTCCAACCAATGGTCTTTACGTCATAGGCCCATTTTTCGAACCATTCGGCTACCGCCTCGACTTTATTCAGCTTGAACTGACATGTTCCTGATGATGAACAACATCAGACTGTTTTGCTAAATGTCACAGGATACTTTTAGGCTGCCTGTTCATATGAGTGGAATGGGAAAATCTGTTTGCTCGTCACCACAGTATTATATTTTCATGTGATATCTCTGTGATTGTGTCTTTCTGTTTTGTTCCTCCATGTAAAGCCTGCCCAGCTGCTTCGTTTCCTACTTAGCCCTCTTTGATGTAGACAAATGCACCAATCAGGGACACGCTCTTCTAATTATCCTCCACTCACCGTTCTGTGTCAGGCAGGGACATGCCCCTTCTTCCAAGGGTGACACTGATGGTTGATTCAACTTTTTTTTTTTGCTTTTCTGTTTATTGCAGGCTTTCATCGCTGACGACTGGCAGACGATCTGAGGACATCAAACGCGTGGTAATTATACCCATTGTCTTGTGCTCTGCATGAAGATGACACACACCTGCATTACACAGAGGCACACTTAAGGACTAAAGTTTGTCACCATAAGGGACATATTGTAACATATATATATATATATATAGGAGTTTTTCACCAGCGTGACATTATGTTTCCATGATGCACACTAACTACAGAAGACATTTATTCTGCCGGGTAAAGTGACCGTCCTGCACACTTGGGGATCATCAGGTCAGCTCCCACAGTAGCCACAGCGTCCATCTTTATCAGTGTGTCCTTGACCAAAACACATGGGAGCCCTGCAGCTGGGAGAGTGCTGATCCTGCGCTCTGTTTAGTGACATTAATAATGTGCTTTTATGAGAGTTATAAGGACATAACATTCAGCCTTTTTGGCATGCCTTCATTACTACTTGTGCATTTAACAGGCCTTTGTGTTGGGTGTTTTGGGTCATGTGCCATGGCAGGTGACATGGTGGCACAGTTGTTACTAATGTACTGATACTAAGCACTGTAGTGAACAAAAAAAGTCATTAAAATGTACATCGGTCAGTTGGAGCATTTTATATCTCACAGAAATATCACAGAATAACCTGGATTTAAAAGAAATACACTGTTTGATTTATAAAAAAATATACAAATATTTAACTAACATTATGGCTTTTTCATAGTTAGGCTGCATACCTAAAGTTTTTGTAATATGTTTTTTTTCTCCTTGAAAAAAAGGGTATTTTCTTTTGGAATACAACCAACTCAAAATAAGACATATGTCCTATGACTAAAGCTGTCTTGAGCTGTCTTGAGCTTTCTCTGTGGCACTTAATAGCAGACAATTACGTGTGGCCAGCTGGTGATCTAATTTGCTTTCAATGGGGTTATACGTTATAATGTCAATTTGTGATATTAATATCAACTGGCAGCAAATGTTCTGCTATTATTTCAAGCTCATGTTGGGGGAGATGGAAGTTTTATTTTTCAACAGGATGAGAATCCCCCCTGAACCAATGCTCAAATAGCTGGCCGTGTCCTGCAAATGTCACAGAATCTGCATGCTTCACTGACGCCACATCTTACTCAACGCTATGAAAGAGCTCACTTCTGCTCTGTTGCAGCCTGCAGGTGGTTGTGTAGTCACTGAGTCCCCACTGCAAAGCATATGAATGTAGGCAAAATTAGAAGACCTTTGAGTTAACTGAAATGCAGACAGCATTTCTGTCTGGAATTTGCACTCAATCAATCAATCAATCAAGTAAAAATGGTTGTGGGACAAAATGAATGGAAAATGCAGGATCTTCTTTAGACATATGCATGCTTTAGACCTTAGTGTGTTTGTTTATGTGTGCGTATTTTTAAAAGAACATTTAAGGTGACTGTGCATGTGCTATACCTGCATTCTGTTTATCTGTAAGAGCTCATTGTAAGAAACTGATTAAAATCACAGAGAGAATTAAGTTCTCAAGAGCGTGAATCAAATAATGAGATAATCTTTGCCAGGTTGACAAACTCACAGAAATGGATTACACTAACGTGAGTCTTGACTTGGCAATTGTAGCACTCGAGCACTTCAGGAACATTTATCCCAAAGCATCTTGGTTCAGTACGTAATGCCCATTGACTAAAACAATCCTACTGCTATACTTTATGGGAATTGTTCCTGGATTACATCCACAGATGAGGAGAGAATTGTAGCATGCGTATATACTATAGTGATACATTGTATGAATGTATAGTGCACCTATCGTACTTTATACAGTATATACTGTACATTTTAATTGTTGCACCCAGTGTTAGTGGAAAACAGCATATGTTTGGGTGATATTCTGCAATGCTTTTATACATACACATCTTGTTATTTATTAATTTTTATTCTTTAAATCCATTTTGAAGTAACTCAGTAGTGATTTAACTTGACACTGTGTGTCTGGTGCTGTGTTCTAAATCAAGATTAAGCCACACTTGAAGCTGTATTCAGGCACAGCGGTGGTTTGAGCTAAATGCTGACATCTTCATGCTAACATGCTAACAATGACAATGCTAACATGCTGATACTAAACAGGTATAATGTTTACACTGTTCATCATCTTAGTTTAGAATGTTAGCATGCTAAGATTTGCTTGTTAGCACTAAACACAAAGTACAACTGAGGCTGATGGGAATGCTGTTAGTTCTGCAGGTATTTGGTCATAAACCCATTTTGGATATATATTTGACATTTAAATTTTGACTTGATGATAGCGATAGATGAAAAGTCAGAGGATCACCAAAGTATCACAATTTATACTTTAGGAAACATCAATGTCTGTACCGATTTTCATGGTATCATTTGACATTTGACTCTGGGGACCGTGGACATATGTTCCAAATTTCATGGCAATTCATCCAGTAGCTGTTAAGATATTCCACTCTGGACCAAAGTGGTAGACCAACTGACCGACCAACCAACCAACCAACCAATCGACACTCCCACAGAGTAATCAAATAAAAAACAAAAATAAAACAGGTAGTTAACATGAGCAATGGCAGCCACTAAACCTGAACACAACATGTCTGCAGACAAATCCAATAAATAAAAAAGAAATACAATTTGATTGACAAGTGATCTTTGGGGAGTTAAGTACAATGTTGCCAAAATGAAAGAAGTGAGAATCTCACAGATTACCACTTTAAATGTCAAAAGCAGAAATGCAAATGAGGCATAATGACCCCCTGCCCTGCCAATAATAGATATCTAGCATTTTGGAATGAGTCTCTTTATACATTGATGTCTGTAATTTTCTTTCCTCTTGAAGCGGTGACAGCATTCGTCACCTGGGCTGACAGGCCCTCTGTTGTGTCATATTCCCTGGTGCGACAGATGTGTGGATTGGCCCCCAGTGTGTCACTCCCAGTAGGCGGCTGAGCCCCATTGATCTGCAGCTATTGAGCCATGATTACACTAATTAGTGTAGGTTTTAAAAAAAAACATCCACACTAAAAACGATAAAGAGAGAGACAGAGAAAGAAAGTTGTCAACCATCAGCAAGCGGTGGCTGATCAGATGTCACCAAATGAGAAGCGATGAGAAGAACTAAAGTTACTCTAGACTGAAGTTGTCAGAAAGAAAACCAAGAATATACCTGAGGCAAATACAGACCTTAATACACTGTAGAAAATGTTCAACTTATAAAAGATGTCCTTTTGCACTGGTGTGGAAACCCTGGGGTGCAGGTACACCATAAAAGCCACCGTAGGACAAATAATGAAGAAAGGATCCCCCACTCTACTCTCCCTCAGGTCATTGCCTTAACATAGTGAGTTGACTGACCTAGTTCAGAATTCTATCCAAAGCTTTGTATTTATCTTTTATTAGTTTTAATGAAAATCTCATCGATTAAACTCATTGAACTTCATTGTACTCATTGTACACTCCAGACATTGGCCTATTAGCCTACAGCGTTGTCGTTCATTTTTATAGACTTGTGCAAAGAGAGATGTTGTGGCCAAAGCCAGCGATACCAGGATGAAAGGGTGGGGCCTATTGAAAATGAAGAGATGTGTGGGGTGTTTGTGTATCAGCCACAGCTACTGATATCATCACAGTTATACAAAACCTTATTTTAGATCTGAAATTTCAAATCACCATTGAGATTCGTCAGCCTCCAGACACACATAATTACCTCAGCTTCTGGACCATTTCAGCGGAAACAGTGGCTTATGTAATCAATTTTCCTTCCTTGTGCTTACAAAAATAACTACAGGTCAAATTCGTAATATTAAATATTTCAATATTTGGTAACTATTAGCCTTAATAGCTGACTTTGTTTGGATTGCATTATCCATTCAGGATGTAATGAAGACATTGTTTGTAAAAATCAAAAACAAATGAAGGGATAACAGTAAAAAAAACTGCTGGGTTCAGTTTGTTTTAGAAACAAAATGTATTCTATTTGGGAAATGCTAATAAAAAGTACTGAATGGACTGGAGTAGCACAAGAGAGAGATGTACAATGGTACCACAGAAGTGTTTTTGGCCAATTGCACCAGTTTACCACCATGAAACGAGCCATTACATTCAGTTCAATTGAGTTTTATTTATATAGCACCAAATCATAACAAAGTTATCTCAGGGCACTTTTTCATATAGAGCAGGGCAAGACCGTACTCTTTATATTTACAGAGACCCAACAATTTAGTCATATTGAAATCCCTTACATAATTGCTACAGTTTCAGCAGTAAAATTATAGCCATTGTTGTATTACTGTAAGTATGAAGACGGGTAGAATATCTAAGACTTGTGTTTTAAAATAAAGAACATGGAGATAGGTAGTAAACTGAGTACTAACCTTCATCATAATTAATTCAATTTTTATCAAAGATATCATAAGACGCGGGGGCGCTGGAGCCGATCCCAGCTGACATTGGGCGACAGGCAGGGTACACTCTGGACAGGACGCTAGTCAATCACAGGGCTGACACATAGAGACAGACAAACATTCACGCTCACAGTCACACCTACGGGCAATTTAGAGTCGTCAGTCAACCTAACCTGCATGTCTTTGAATTGTGGGAGGAAGCCGAAGTACCCGGAGAGAACCCCCGCAGGCACAGGGAGAACATGCAAACTCCACCCAGAAAGGCCCCAGTCGGCCGGTGGGTTCAAAGGTGACAGGGCCAACCACTGCATCACCGTGCCGACACTCTAGAGAGTTTTAACCTCAACATACTGCACGCTGAGAAATATGCTAATACGTTAACATTGTTTCATAAGAAAAAAACCTTAAGTCACAAGAACTAATGATCATGAATTCTATTTGTCTGGAAATGGTAACTAGAACATTTAACTTGGCTATAACTTATAAATAACTTGTCTATTTACATCAAGAATGAATGGAAAAAACGGGGAAAGGAGAAGAAAATAGGGTGAGCAATAATGGGGAGAGAGAGAGAGAGAGAGAGAGAGAGAGAGAGAGAGAGAGAGAGAGAGAGAGAGAGAGAGAGAGAGAGAGAGAGAGAGAGCAATTTGCTTGTCGTGCTGCCAAGGCAACTCGGAAATTTGCTTCGTCTATATTTAGCAACAAAAGATAGCAAGTACCTAATGCACACGCATGTACACACACACCTACACACACACACTTTGGGAGAGCAGTGATTTGCAGCAGACCCATGATCAAAACAGCATGGTCAGCTGTATCTTTACACACACACACACACACACACACACACACACACACACACACACACACACACACACACAGAGCGGCTGGTTGTTGACAGTTAGGTCTGAAGTGGATTGTGCTCATTAGGTGGGGTTGCAGATTGGTTTCTATTTATAGCCAGCAGCAGTCAGCAGGCTCAGCAGTAGCAGTAGCAGTAGCAGCAGCAGCAGCAGCAGCAGCAGCAGCAGCAGCATGGAGGTGTTTGAAGTAGCACAAGCCTCCGGTGGGCCGTGCTAACGAGATGCATCCAGAGCTGATCGGCCTCTGAGCAGCATGAGTTCAACTCCGATAGTTGGCATGGTGTGGGTTAATATGATTCAGGTCAGTTATTTATAGCGGACTTTTTTATTTATTTATTTATTTTTTATATACATTATTTAGGTTGTATGATATGGGGTGGGACAAATCGTCTACAGTGATATATATGATGCCGTATGTTATCCATTCACTGGCACAAGTATTGCTGTATGTTCTGTTGCTATGAGACAGAGACGTTTCCATCTTTTACTAACAAACATTTGAACTTTGCCAGTTGTTGCTGTGTGTGTGTGTGTGTGTGTGTGTGTGTGTGTGTGTGTGTGTATGTATATTAGAAAGGCTTGATTCCTGCTTTTTGAAACAATGTTTTTCCTTTTAAGGGGGATATTTTTCTCTCCACAGTTAGACAGTTAAGTATCATAGATTAAAGGAAGAATCTGCAAAAATGAGTATCTTAGCAAGGTGTTGGGCAGCCATGAGCCACTAGAACAGCTTCAATACTCTACTGGAGGGATGGCGCACTATTCTTCCAAAACGTATCTTATCTAATTTGGCGTTTTGATGATGTTGGTGGACAAAGAAAAATGAAAACCTAACATTTGAATAAGAAGCATGATGAACATTAACATTGGGTCTTTATTCATATATTAGCTTGGTTTACCATTTACCCCCTGGAGCTCCAGTTTGGCTTTATGCCTGCCAGTCACCTCATCCTGAGGCCAGATGCTACTTTTGAGGTAGTCAGCTCCTCAAGATGAGTGACAAGTGTTGGGTTAGAAGTGTTGGGACAGGAGCTTGAACATCTAACTGAAAGGGATGAAGGTGGGACTATCAAAACAGTATTGCTGACTCAAGGTGAAAAGTTGAAAACTGGGAAAACTTTGCAGCAGCAGCAGCCAAAGAATATGGAAGAGAAGCAGAATTATATACAGCATAAAATGGGAGTGAACATATCAGAATAGAATGTGTGAATGCAAGTGATGCTATGTGTGTTTTGGCCTTTAAGAATAACTATACCCAGCTAATAATCCTGCTTGCTAAATATGAAAGTAATGTAAAATCCCGGCCTTTCAGTAATCATGAAAAGCAGTGACTGTGGGTTAATTCATAAATTACATGTGTGATCTCCACACAACACCTGCTCAGTGTAAATATGGCTTAAGGCTCACTGAGTTAGGAGATTCCAATGAACTTTTGCCACAGAGTACACCAAGTCTGCACTTTTCACACCAGGGTTTTGACATCCACATTGCAGCCAGTGTTGACACCCACAGGCGACAGGCCTCCATGGTATTACCTGGTGACAGGAACATCCATTGCACAAGCCAGGAAAGAGTTTTTCCATTCAAACTTGCGAAACACACCATAAAGGATGAAAAGTTTAAAATTGTGTGTATAACTGGCACATACAAAAAAAAGGTATGCTGAATGGAGCCAAATGCAGATAGGCGCTCGTTAATCTTCTCAGAAATTTCAAAAAGACTAATCTTTCCATTTAACATTTAAACACAATAAAAATAAAAAAACATGATGAAAAACAGGAGAAAATGATTTTACACCCAGGAGCTTTATATTTTTAACAGTAAATTTCCTGATGTGTCAAAAAGTGGCACAATACAAAAGAAAACTTTAGAGTCAGCTGTCATATTTCATCATTTGCACATGCTCTTTGTAAGAATACAATATGAGTCACATCTACCTGTTTGGTACATTGCTTGTCTGTTCTATTCAAAACTTCACCTGCCATCTTTTGTCTGAATGTACCCTTTCATTCCCATCTTACTGAAATAATTACAAAGCCAACATTTATTCATTCCCACATCCCTTTTTCGTTATCTTCATCACACAGCTGTTCTGAAAGAATTCACACTACAATGTGTATAACTTTAGTTTTACCAGCTACTCACTGTCTTTATGAATGCATCCATTCACTTGCTCAAGTAGACATGCACATTCACACTTCTTGGTAGCAGTGCCAGTTGCTGGTGCTAATTAGTTTGTTTTGAGAGGAAAAACGTTTGCAAGTTGCTTTGTAGAATTTGTAGAATTCAATGAACACAAGTCCACAAATATGTTTACATCTATACAAAATATGCATTTTATACAGTATTTTATTCATATCATTCAATTTATCTGAAAAGTAGTAAATAAGGATTGGTAGTCTAAAGTCTGAGTCCACAGACTGAGAATATGTGCTATATAGGTTTAATAGGTTTTTTTTAATTTGACCCTTAGTAAATCAGGATGCTCTCATGAGGTCTTAACACTCATAGTGAGGCTGTTCAGTGTCCGACTGTAGATGCTGTGAGTGTAGTGGACAGCTGCCAACTCAGTCAACTATCCCTGGATAAATAAAAGATAATAAAGGTCAGGTCTTGGTCTCATGTTACACTCCATCTTTTTTAAAAGCACCACAGTTTGGTTTTAAATCAGATTTTTGAATGAAACAGTTCATTGCTCTTTATTGCACCCATGGGATCGCCTGTGACACAGTGGTATTTTGAGCTATATTCGAATGCCAGCATACTAACATGCTCACAAAGGCAATGCTAACATGTTTAGCAAGTATGTTAGCAAGTAATGTTTACCATGTTCACCATGTATGCTAATTAGCACCAAACACTGCAGAGTACAGCTGAGGCTGATGGGACTGTCATTAGTTTTGCAGGTATTGGGCCAAACCATAGTATTGGTCCTATTTTGGCGCAGTGTCGTACCGAACTGGTATTCTCCTGGGGCACACTGAGGTTATTTCCTTGACTGTGGCGGTTTGATATCTTGGTGACTCGCTGTGCGCCCCAGTGGGAGGATAGGCGCAGTAGATTGTGTGGTGATGCCAATCCATCACATACTGCTGGACTGGTTTACTGCCCGCCTACTCAGAGCAGGTCAACAACTCAGCACACTTTTGTTCCGTAATATTTTGGTCACTTTATTTGGTGAAGGCACAACCATACGACCCTCCCTAAAATCACACAAACCTCTGTATTCATATTTTGTTTGTCTTTCCACTTTTATTCTACATTTTTAACCTACTGACATGTGATCACAAAAAAATAGCTGTATGCCCGATTATGATATTAATGCCAGCCAGACAGAATTTAGATTAATGAGTGATTCTTACCAGCTCTGTAATCCACAACAGTAAATAGCCTTTTGATTAATTATTCTATTTTCTACTTGCAGTCTGACACAAAACCATTAAAGCAGTGTAGCTGCTGTATTCATATTTGAAACTCAGACAACAATAAGTTTCCTCTGAGGAAAACTCTCCACAGGACTCCCAAACTGTCAGTGCATCATGACGTGGAGAACGCTGTATTTAAAGGGGATGAAAGTAGTGAATGTGATTGGTCATGACGGTCACAGCCTCTAACATGCCCATCTATAATGTATGATAATGTATTCTTTCTGATCCCACCCCGTATCCATGTGTGCCACGGGCATGACTTGACTGCGATCTGTGCCATGCTGCAGGGTTCACAAAAACAGAGCCCAAAAAGTTAGAGGACAACCGAATGTATTACAATTCATACTGCGGGGAGCCATCAGTGTCTGTACAAAATGTCATGGCAATCCATCCAGTAGTTGTCAAGATATTTCACTAAAAGCCAAGAATGTCAACCTCATGGTGGTGCTACAGAAAAGGTCAGGGGATCACCAAAATCAGAAGGCTTTATCCCTTGGTGACAATGAATATCTGTACAAAATATCATGGCAATCCATCCCATAGTTGTTAAGATATTTCAGTCTGGACCAAAGCAGTGGACTGACTGATCGAAAGATCGACATTGCCATGCCATTCCTAGCATAGCAAAAATCTTTTCTTTATACTAAGGACTTTTTGAAGGTCTAACTGTAAGCTGTGTTAGTAGTTGCTCTTTTCCTGTTGGATGTTGCTGTCCATGGTAACTACTGCATCTAGTCCTAACAAGCCACATTTGCAGCTGCCACAAAATTACAGGATCCTGCTTGTTGCACACTTCTGTTTTTTTAGTCCCTCAGGAAAAAGGTGCTGTCAACACCAAATGTAAAGTCTTCAATACAAGTAATGAATTCCTCCATGGATGGCAGCTCTGTCCTGGTGAAATGCTGTGCAGTTTCACCACCATTACCCTCACTGTAGAGGAAGGTGCAATTGCCATACCAGGATTTTAAACCGGTAGTCAGGATACTCTCAATGGTGCACCTGTATAAGTTACAGAGAGAGCTGTTGTTTTGCTGTATTTGTGATGTTGTCAGCGTGGTGAGTCCAGGTCAGGTCCTCACTGAACCCGAGGAACCTGAAGCTGCTGACTCTCTCCACCGTAGTCCAATTGATGGAGATAGGGGCTTGTTCTTCTCGCCGTTGCATCCTGTAGTCCACAATCATAATCAGACATAATTTGTTGCTTTTCATTCTCACTTGAATTGAATATCAAAGCCCATAATGGAAGCCCTGTGGCATCACAGGTGTTAACTGGTAAAGAAAATGTGTCACTTAAATGACTCACTTGCACCGAGCACTTGCACTGAAGTGCTTGAGCTTGAGTGCTCTTATTTTTGGACCCATCATGAGTTCTGTCAGTGCTTTCTGGGTAAGGGCCCATTGTATGCTCAGTGCCATTTTATTTGAGCATTGTTAGTCTGGCTAAAGGCCTGAAAGTGAAAAAGAGAAAGCTTTTGTCTCAGCTCCGCCGTTCAGAGCCTGGGGGTATCTTGACGTCAGTAAGAGCTGGGGTCCGGCGAAGAAATGTTGACATCTTAATCACCATGTTCCCACAATTTTTCTCTTTCTATAGATCTTGGTCCTCTTCTCCTTTACACTTCCCTTTCACCATCTACATCTTCACTTCTCAACTTCTGAGTCATCTTTTTAACCCGCTCCCCTCATTCTCTTTCCACCCAGTCATCTTTTTATCCTTTACTGATGTAGGTCTCCTCCTCCGTCACACTCTCCTCTCTCCCTCTTGACCTACTTGGTATCAACATAAATCATCCACAGAGTGCAAACTCGAGATCTGATACAAAGCTAGAAACCAGATAAGAGTGTGGAATTTACAAGGTATTAAAGTTTGCCCCCCTCTCCTTCTTCAGCACTTACCGTCTTATTTCCAGGACTTGGTAATCCCTGCTCTCCCTCTGGGGCTGATAAGAAATGGGATAGGAGAGGGGATAAGAGAGGATAAGGCTATACACTACACCTTTGCACTGCAATCTCTCACTACATATAGAACAAGTGGATAAGGTTAGACAGTTTTCACTAAGTCCTTGTACAGAAGACGTGAGGAAGGAAAGAGTCAAGGTCGGATTCAAGTCTATTCCTTAATTAGCAGGTATCTAATAAATCAGGCTAAAGTCTTATTATTATTTAAAATCTTTGCATCTTACCTGCAGTTTCATAACTGCCATGTACTAAATGAATTAGAATCACAAATCATTAGAAAAAAATTTTGGGAAAAAATTATCTTAACTCAACTTCCACCACACTAGCTTTTAATTGGATTTCAACCACATTTTGGTATTTTTCAATGCATTTCAGTTGGCTCAGTTGTGTGTTTGGAGGAAGGGAAGGCTGTGAGCAACTGAAAGCTCCAGAAAAAGCAGATGAAAGCTCCAGAATAAGCTAGCAAGTGGTCCTTAGGGTAATATTGTCAAACTACTATTCCTAGAGTGAAGAATCAAGAATCAAATTAGAAAATATATTGAGTTCTTCTATTATTAGTGTAGATTAACTTCTACTATACAGTGATGTCAGGTGATATACTATACTTGATGACTGTAAAAAGATTAATACGTATCCATTTTATAATGTCAAATGAATAGAGATTCAGAGCACCAATGCTTCACTTTGTTCACCAGCTACTCACTAACTGTGTCCGTCTGCTGTTTGGTGCTGAGTAGGTAGTGTACAGTGGGCTTTCAGAGCAATTTTGCTGAAAACAGCTGCCTGCTTACATGTAATAACAACTCATCCTCTTGCTTAAGAGCTTCTGTAGCCTAACCAGTAATTTAGCTGTTAACATAAAAGGAACATTTCACAACTAATGTGGAATTACAGTATGTACATTACAGTACAATCATTGTTATCCTGCCTGAAGAGTTTGTCACACTGTGGCTACATGTACCAGAATGCATTGCACATAGCTTTTTCAGCTGAAAAAATTAGTCTCTCTGATTCTCATATATTGCCTAAATCCTGCTATTTTGTCCAGGCATACTGTTGATGTTTAAAAACATAGTTCTTGCTTAACTTTCAGAACAGCAACCATGAAATTTGGGGTTTTGGACTTTGTGGAAGTTGTGCTTCTGTTTCCCTAATAAATTGCAAACACAGTAGGCACTGCATGTACCATCACAATATACAAAAAATGAAAAAAATATAGGCTACTTTTGTGCTGTTTGGCAGGGTCACTTTGCTGTAAAAAAATATCACCTATTAGCTGCTAATTGGCTCCACAAAGCCACTGTACAAACACAAAACTGAGCCACAAAAGATGCGGTGTTCGTTCTCCTCCTCTCCTGCATTTTGGTTACAATTGGTCATTTCATTTGGTTTATCTTCAAATAAAATGTCCAAGCCCCCTGTTGTCACACACACTACACTTACTCTGCACTGGAATTGGTGGAGCGCTGACAATCAGCTCTACCTGTTTGGCTTCCAGCAGCTCTTACTTTGTCCTGGTTTGTGGTGCTGCCGCTGCCAAGAGGGACAGCAATGAAATAGCTGGGTGGTAATCAGTGACCGCCTGAGCCTCTGCCTCGGTTTGTTGTATGTCTTCAGAGGTGGCTCATACAAATCAGAACATGTTGTAAAATGTAAAGTAATCCATACAGTCCAAAGTCTGTGCATGCTGGGAAGCTGTTTGGTTTTGCAAAATGCACTTCTCACCTCATAATGAACTGTAAAGTAGTCGTGACCACAAGGAGAGAAGAACACAAAATCTCAGCCAATAAATCAATATTTAAACCACACTCTCCCTGTGCATCTTCCACTGCTCATTGACGTCAAAATATGTCAGTAGACAGCAAAAATAAAAAAAGAACATGAGGTGAGATGAAGTATTGATTATTTTATACACATACGACCGTTTGACCAGTACATGGACATTCTAATTTAATGTCAGCCAAGAGATTCAAGTAAAACTTGGAAGGAAAACTGCTGTTTTCTTATTAGAGGACAAAAGGTAAACTAGAAACAAGGAACCAGTGAGGTGGGATCAGGTTAAAATAAGAAAACACAGAACCCCGAATACAACTATACATACAACATTCTTATTTGCTCTCCCAGTCCTCCCTTCTGTCCCCTGCTTTCCATCATTGCTTCACCCCAGCACTGCCTGCAGACACACACTGCCCTACTTTGGTGTGAGTCGTATCCCCGCTTCAGAAACAGCCGCCGTGAGCGCCACAGGGCAGAGGAAAGAAAGCACCGCTTGGCTGTTGCCTTGCAGCATTGTGTTTAGACAGGGAGTCAGGCAGAAGATCTATTCTGTGTCACCAGTCCTGCTGGAAGGATTTTGGGTTTACTGTGTAAATATGACTCTGGTCTTTCAGTGTTGCCACACTACTTTGTAAAGTCATACCTCTGCATATGTAGTTCATCTCAGTTCAGTTTGCTTTTAGCTAATGGCACGAAAAATTTTATCAAAAGTACAAATATTATATCAAGTCATGCACATTTTCTGTAGGTTTTTTGTTCAATTTCAGCCACTTACTAAATCATAAAGGCTAAAGTAACTCTAATGTGTTCAAGGTTTTAAATAATGATCTTTTCTTTTGCTGCTAAATACTAGTCAATTCTGCAATGTGCACACAGGGAGAGAGAAGCCAATGACGTTCAGAATCAAGAAAAAAATTGAGATGTGAACAAGAAAAAGCCAGAGGGAAAGCCAAAGGTTTCCTCCTGTGAGATGTGTCCGGCGGGGGAGAGGACTAAATGGAATAGAGAAAGAAGAATCAGAGATGGACCGAAAAAAGGAGCTATAAAAAGAATGTAAAAGAAAGATTTTTAAAAAAAGGAAGCACAGAAGGCAGCATAAAAAGGCCAAGAGGGAGAAGAAGGCGGCAGCATCAGCCAGAAATGTCAGTTGCCATTGTGTAAAATACCAAGGAGGAAAGAAGGTGGGATGGACAGAGGGAAAAGGATGGGTGCTAAAGGAGAAGAGAGGAAAGAGACTCTGAGAGAGGCAGGCAATTTAAGTGAAAAGAGTGTTAGATTGGTAGAGAAAAAAAAGGAATCCTGACAATGATAGGATGATAAAAAGGAGAGAGAAAGAAGAGGATTGATGGAAGAAAGAAGGGAAGGAAAGAGTAAAGAAAGAAAAGAGGTGGATAGAAAAAAAAGGTCAGTGAGCAACTGAGGAGCAGATTAAAATGTCAGGGAGGAGAAAGTAGAAAGGAGAGGGCACCTCTCTGAAACTCAGAAATCTAAAATCGCCTTTACTCACTTTAGGATGAGAGAGAGGGAGAGGAGGAGGGAGCAGGCAAGGAGAGAAAAAGAGGAAGAAAGACTGAGATGAGGGGAAAGAAGGAGGAGGGAAGAGGAAAAGTAGGACCATGAGAAAGTGTATGTGCATGTGTGTGCGCGCGCATTTTCATGAAACAGCCATTCTAAGCCTGGTATAAATCATCGTGGCACCATTATAGTAGATTCTCAGAGAGCAGGCCACCAACCCAATCAGTCCTGCACAGCATCCCTGTAGGCACATTGACCAAAACACACACACACACACACACACACACACACACACACACACACAGTTCTTGCAGAGAGTCATAAACACTAACAGTGTTACTTAAGCTACTTGAAATGTCTAGTTTTACAAGCTACCAGTTACTTTGCATTGGAAGACATGGAACTGCAGCAAAGCTAAAAGCAATAGTCTCTGGTGTATTAAGACACAATTTTAAAAAAGGAACATCTGTTAAAAAATAGAAATGGAAATAGATTTTACAACATCTTGCCCAGGAGCAGACTCGAGTCTTTTGAGTGCAGTGAAACTGCATTCTGAGCTCTGACCAATCATAGCGTCCTATTGTTGCACATCCTGCATGATGTGCAAAGGTAATCAGATAGGAAGGGCAAGAGATGGACTTCCAGGATCACAAATGTCAGCAACCATGATGTCCAAAGCATCACTGAGCATGTTGCAGACGTAAACAAAGCAAATAAAAAAGTTACACGACAGTCTTCCCGCCTGGGCTTCGCTCAGCATCGGTTGTCTTCCACTATGACACACAACGCGGTGTAAAACACCACATTTCCGTGCCCTTTTGTTGAACCTAACCTGTAGAATCACTTTTCACATACATTGATATTGTTTGAAAAGTTACAGTGAAGAAAAAAAACGTACTCAGACCTACAAGGAATCCATATTTCCAAAACTTGAATCTCAACACCAGAATATAAATAGAGTTTAACACACAACAGGTTGCCATAACAGCTGCGCAAAAATGTTGCGTATGTAAATTATGTATGCGAATAAATGAAAACACCACATTCTGGCTGAATTATAAAACTCTAAATTAATACATTCCTTCATTTACTTTCTAGTGCTCAGTTACATCTGAACTGTATTGATTATAATAAATAAGGATTTAAAAACAGATGCATTGTAATCTCTCCTTGCCTCTTAAAATCGTGCTTTTTAGTCTCCCCAGCTGCTGCCTACACTTCCTCTCCTTCAGCAAACTAATTGTTGCATCCGTCTGCTTGCATTAATTTGGATGTCTCTCTTCCACTCTGTCTTACGACTTTCATTAGAAGTTTTCACTGTGAATAGATAGGTGGAAGGTGGCAGACAGAATGACAGATTACGAAAACCAAACACAACCGCAAGTCACTCCTCATTAAAAAAAAAAATTTAAATCTTGTGGGAAAAAAAAACAAACAACTTTCATTTGTAGATTATCCAAAATATGGCTGGACTGTTTGCAGAGGAGAGACAGTGTTCAGGTTACCACACAAAATGAGTACCACGGTCACCTCCAAAGTGTCTGTAATTTAGCAAATTAAACTCTCAAGAGTAGCACTGACAACCAACATGAACCAACACCTTGATTATGAGCAAAGTTGAGATATTAAAGGCAATTTGATGGGTTTAAGAGCCGACGGTTCTTTCCACATCAGATTTACTGCAATTCATCTGTCATAACTGTGAGCGACAGAGGCTACATACAGCTGTCAACAGGTCATCATTCACTCAATACATTTTTCACTCCCCGATATGAACAATATTGTTTTTAACCCATTCTACCATAATAGCACACCCCTCTGCATATATTACTGTCTGTCATGGTGACTTTTCACTCAAGCTCGCAAACGTACATGAACCAATACTAAAGGGTATGACTTTGAAAATCCTTTCTTTAATCTGTGAGACAAATATTCAGTTGTTAAGAGACACAGTATATCGTCAAATAATTGTGAGACAGGTTCTGAAACTCAGAAGATTTGATTAAACTGTACATTTTTAGAATTCCATAGTTTAACGTTAAATGGTTCACTTATTGTTTCCCTAAAACTGCAAGTTCTCTTTGGAAATGTATACGTTTTTACAAATGTTTCAGGTGCTGTTTAAATCTGAATCAGTGTAAATATATCTAAGCAGATTTCTTAGAGTTCTTTCTCTTTTTTCGGTTTCTTTGTCTCTCCCACTCCATCCGTCTTTGCTTCCTCTCCCTCCCTCTCACCTTCTCATGGGCAGCTAACAAACACAGGTAAACACATGTACTGTGAGTTACTATGGGATTTGGCTGACATGCTGGGTATTCCCAGATGGTACACACTCGAATTTAAAGACAAAACATGTTACATTCTAAAGCTTTTTCACACTTTTACCACTTTGACCAAGGTGAGAGCGAGAAAGTGAAAAGTGATCGCAGAGGGAAACAACTGAAACAAAGCAGAGTGAAGGCCAGTCTCTTAGACGGTCAAAGTGAAATCTAACAACATGACTGAACTTGACAGTGTCCATTTTCACATACGGTTGTTACTGGTTGAAAACCTTGTTTCTCTGAAATGTTGTCTGTTCAAGAAATATCTCCTGAGACCAGATGAATGTGTTCAGTTAAAACGTAACCTTCCAGGTTTTGAAGGTGTTGCGTTTATCCTCATTATGTAAATTGACACAAATGACTCTTATGCATGTTCAGACAATGGTTTAGGTTTAAAACCAGGGTCTGTTGTTATGATAATACCATAACAAAAGAGAAGCAGTTAAAAATATTTGAATTAGTTTTTATTAGTTTGGTTGTGTGGCAGAATGTCATGTTTTGGTATCTCGGTATCGTATTTTCCTCCCCATTTTATGTCTTTTTTTAACTTTCCTTTCCTAGTAACCAAACAGTGTGTTCTACCAGTAATCATATCTGACAGGATTAGAAAACATTTGATCATGATAAAAAAAATTACTGAAAATCCAGGGTAAATTTATTTAACTCTAATGAAACCATTGCCATCTGCTTAAGTTGTTTTAAGAAAACTGACTTAGAGCTGTACTAACAATATGTTATGTGGACGAAAAAAGTCCCTTTGTGTTTAAATTCTGTGGAGAATCCCACTGTTGTGTTAATAATTTTTATCATCTTGCACCATGCTTCGAATCAAACACCAGGAAATGCCCATCAACTCAAACATTATCTTCAGTTTTTCAATTTTTAAGTCCAGTGGACTTTTCTTAGCAGCTTACAGAATGAATGGGCAATCATGTGCCATGGAGGGCCAACAGTGTGCAGGTGTTACTTCCAACCAATCGCCATAGCAGGTGAGTTCACTGATTAGTTCCTGCTCTCTACTTGAGGGAGTACTAATCAGTGAAATATCCTGGTGGAGTCATTGGTTGGAATGAAACCTATAAATAAATAAATAAATAAATAAATAAATAAATAGACACCCAAATCACAAATCCCTCATATTCTCAATGGTATCCATGTAGTCAGTTTTTATCTGCTGTAGTTTGGAAAAAGACATCAGTATCCTGCAACCCTGTCTCCTAAAAATGATGTTTATATACTATTAATTTACTGTATTAAATATGTTATGAAGGAAATTTAATGCAATCCAGATTAAAGTTGTAATCAACATAATATGGAAACTTGTGTTAATGAACGCATCTGCAAAGTTGCAATATGCTCCCTTTCAATGTTTGTTTTACCAAGTCAGATTGTGGCACCTAAAGCATGATAAACATTTTTTTTTGTCATGTCATGTTACGAAAAGATAGTCAAATCAATATATCAAAAAAAAAAAATCTTTCCCAAAGATATACAGGACCACAGAGAACAGACTCTGGTCTCCAGTCAAAAGTGCTGCGCCACCACCCACCCTGACCACCTCCAGTAAAAGTAATGCTAGAACAACTGTTTGCTCCAAAACATATTAGACAAAACCATTCAGGGCCTTTTTACACCTATAGTTGGTTTGCTCTGGTCCAAATCAGTTGATGAGTTTGGAAACTTGGAGTATTTTCCCTTTGGTTCGATTTCTTTTCACATAGAGAAAAATTCAAGCGAACTAAAATACATCACTACAAACTACGTGAGAACGTTCACTTTGCTTATTGGTCAGATGTGTCTGGGGCAGGAGCAAGAAAGTAAATACAGGAAGAAGGTCATGTGTTCTGGACTAGTGCATATTATATCATATCATTCTCCGGCTAGCTGCTGCTACTTCTAGAAACAGTTTGCATGCTCTGCCACATCCCAGAATGCAAAGTTCACTTGGCTAAAGGAGCCGTTTAGTTCAAACTTGCGGAGTACACGGAGGATCACGTTCCCACCACAAACAATCCACTCCTGAGTTTGTTTGGAACCGGGGTCCAGGGTCTCTAAAGTGTGGTTGTTTTGGTCTGAAACCCGAGTGCGATTACTGTGCTCACACCTGCCCAGACGAACTGCACTAACCGGGCAAACATTGTGAAAACGCCCTTAGTGGTAGCCTACATACATGTAGTTTTTTTAGGAGACAGGGCCTCAGACCTCTTTGTGGACTGTGTTCATTGAAACTGCTTTTTACTAAGGAAATAACCCCCAATGTGTGAAGTGAGGTCTGTGCATTATATTGGAGAAACCAAGAAATTGGTTAAGAGAAACACATTTCTGTTGAGCTTTACAAATATTTTTTCTTTGCTTTGGGCATTATTAACAACTTTTATTAAGCTCTTTTATATTAGAGTATAAGTTAAAGAGACAAGTCAAAATCTTGGCAAACAAAGCCAAAACTCTCTGCATTGCTAGACATCACTAAGGGTAAGTGAGGAAATGGTTGCACACAGATCTCTTTTTTTATTTGGATGTTTTTATGCCTTCATGTCCACAATGTGAGTTCACATTCAGGTGATGTAGTGGGACCAAATTTCAGCCCGAGTGCAGGTGTGTGGCAGGCTTTGTTCCACACTGATTGTTAATGAGCTGCACCTGGTGAGTCAGGTACAAAACCCTGCAGCACAGTAGCTCTCGAGGACTGACAGGAAGCAGTATGCAACACCTCACATGAGCTTAGACAAACGTAAAATGAGCCAGTTGGAAGACGTTCACAGCTCCCTCTTGAATGATACTCTTTTGAATACATGTTTGATCAGAGAGCAGGAGCTACACTAGATTCACCCACTTCTCTCTCCCATTAGTTTGTCTGAGAGCTTGTTAATGACTGAGGTCCTCATTAGCAGACACTTGTGCAGTGTATACAGGAAAGACAGCGGTGCTTTCAGACAGCAAAATCATTTATTTTAGCCTCATTAAACCAAGGTCCAAGCCTGTTATCTCAAATCTGATTATCCACCCATCCCTGCTGACTATTAGAAATTTAGGTAATCGGGTCAAGTAATGAAATTAAACAAAAGGAGTAGACTTTGTTTTCACAAATGCTTCTAATCATCAAAATCCACAGCATTGTACAATAGTACTTTTTTCCCAGTATTTCATGACTGCTAAGCTGTAAAGAGAAATGAAGATCTGACACAATTGCATTATTTGAGTTTGCTGGGAGAATAGTTTCTCTGACATGCTATCCACGCGTTTCAGAAGGAAAAAAATAACATTTTAATAAGTCGAATATTTCAAAACATATTTGCCTCAGTCCTCTGTATGATATATGATTTGATTTGTAAGTAGAGGTCTTAATGCCCAAAACTCACTGAATGCAAACTATGACACACATCAGCTGACAAGCTTATTTGAGGCTTCTATGGTTCACTGCAGGCAAGAGATTTGAAACCTCAAAACCAGAGCACTCACAGAAGAAAGCAATATCCTGAATAAGATCTCGCCCACCTTTCTTTCACTCTTGTAGACATGTTTTATTTGAAATCAGTGTGAGATTTTAAACAATTTCTCATGCATCTGACTGAGTTCTGAGTAGCGCATGGTGGTTCATTATGGCTCACATTGCTTTTCAATTTTGTCTCCTCAAATTACTTATTAGTTGGTTTTGATTTTCTGACAGCGCATCTTGGAAATGCAGTGCCATTCAGCTGTCAAGTGTCAGATATGGGAGGTAATGCTCCTGAAATCAAACCAAGTTTAGGGTGATGGCATCAAAGCCTCCACTGGACACCCCTCAGTATGCATTTCACCATTGCATAAAACACAAAGGTCTGACTTTACTGTGTGCTTCTGGCTTAGTAGTGATGTGAAATAACCTGGTGATATCTGGTATCTCATTCTACTCAACCTCCCTGTGGATGTCCTCACGCTGTCCCTAAGGGGTGAGCCAAGACACATACAAAAGAAACTCATTTCAGCTGCAATCTCATTCCTTTGTTCAATACAGAGATCATTTCTATAGATTAGTGATGGAGCATGGATTGGCTAGTAATATAGAGCTACTCCTGAAGGCAAAGCTCTCTTGCTTGAGCTATGAATTAGCTGAGTCGCTTGTGTATTTGTCGATTAATATTGCATCTGCTCGATCAGTAATTTCACCTTATCTATTTTTTACTTGCTCTACTGTGTTGTTTATTTCCTGTAAAATAAGCCTAAAACACCTATCCAAGGTATACTCAAAGTAAACTGAAAGCTGTTCTTGAACCATTTGGAGTACATGCATGGTTTTGGTGTCAGTCACTGTAAGTGCTACTGGCATTGAGTAATAGACGTTTGAACACACTGAAATTAGAAGGCTTTTATTTCCACCTGTTTTTAATTTTTAACTTTATAGTACCCTATCAGGGCGTCAGACAGATCCACTCCATACCATGCACCTGGATGGACAGAAAAAACAACACTGAGAAAAATATACCAAAACATAAAGATATCAAGCACACAAATGATTACATTTCAAAGGGCATACAACATGGTTGAATATATAGTATGTACCGGTTGTATTCCTACGCGCTGGTGGAACTGGGATGTCCTTCAACAGCCAGTGCCCATCTGCACCCTTGACCCTCCTTCGCATTCCTCTTTGAACACAGGACGACGTCCCTCATGTCTTGCCACTGGACAAAGAGGAGGGAATCCTTCCTGATCCAGCGTATGCTGCCGCGGGGAGATTTTGAGTCCAGACTGTTTGCTTGTTAGCTTAGCTCGGTCGCTAATAGGACAAAAGTTAAATAGTTTACCTGCTTTGCTGCCTACTTTTTCCATTGTCAGTTGTGCCTTGCATCTTGTGCATTGTTTCTCTGCCTTAACTGCTTTAGTTAAGCTCCCTTCACTGAGGGCAAAGGGCAGATTTATTTTTACTTAAGTAAAAATTCAACCTGAGAGAGCATGTGAGATGCTTTTCAAACCTGACCTTTAAATTCTTAAAAGCTAGCAAGCATTTGCTTCCTGGTGCATTGAAGTATGCAGTTTGGGATATTAGTGACTTGAATATGAATTCAGTTGTTTTACTTCTGATTTACTTAAAGAAACCACAAACGAATGTAGATTGGATGTGTCAAACTGTAACACAGAATTAAACGTGTGTGTGTGTGTGTGTGTGTGTGTGTGTGTGTAAAAGTGCCTTAGTGTGTGTGTGTGTGTGTGTGTGTGTGTGTGTGTGTGTGTGTGTGTGTAAAAGTGCCTTAGTGTGTGTGTGTGTGTGTGTGTGTGTGTGTGTGTGTGTGTGTGTGTGTGTGTGTGTGTAATAAAAGTGCCTTAATGTGTGTGTGTGTAAAAGTGCCTTAATGTGTGTGTGTGTGTGTAAAAGTGCCTTAATGTGTGTGTGTGTGTGTAAAAGTGCCTTAATGTGTGTGTGTGTGTGTAAAAGTGCCTTAATGTGTGTGTGTGTGTGTGTGTAAAAGTGCCTTAATGTGTGTTGTGTGTGTGTGTAAAAGTGCCTTAATGTGTGTGTGTGTGTGTAAAAGTGCCTTAATGTGTGTGTGTGTGTGTAAAAGTGCCTTAATGTGTGTGTGTGTGTGTAAAAGTGCCTTAATGTGTGTGTGTGTGTGTGTGTAAAAGTGCCTTAATGTGTGTGTGTGTGTGTGTAAAAGTGCCTTAATGTGTGTGTGTGTGTGTGTAAAAGTGCCTTAATGTGTGTGTGTGTGTGTGTGTGTGTGTGTGTGTGTGCGCGCGCAGGCAGGCGAGCCCTTGAAGGGTGGCTGAACAGATGGAAGCGTGGGTGACTGAATTGTAAATATGGAAAATGACAGAGATACATGGAGATTTAATAGGCTACTGAGATGGATGGATAAACAGATGTTTAGCTCACCACAGGGATGAAAGATGGATGCATGAATGGAGGGACAGGTAGGTAGATGAATGTGTGATAGTGCTGAGACAGACTCATATGGTGTTGTTTTGTGTGTGTGTGTGTGTAGGTGCGAGAGAAAACACTAGCTTGAGAGGAACTTATGATGCAAGAAAGTGAGTTTGAGATGAAGAGACTGGGAGTAGCCAAGAAACACACAGAAAAGATCCAAGTGAGGAGAGATGAAAAGAAAGGACAAAGGTCAGCAGGGAGAGAATGGGATGAGATAGAGGGTGACTATCCAGGCCTGTAATTGGGTGTAAATGTAGACTGTTTGTTTGTTTGGAGAATTGTTTTCTGTAAAGGCTGGAGTAAAACCAGAGGTAAACCTGCAGCTGATTTAATTTCAATTCAGTTTTAAATTCATTGTTGTTTGCAGCCGGACTCATAAAAAACAAGTATAAAAGCCACAAAAGGATATAAAACATAGTCTAAAATGCTAAGTCATTACTTAAAAACATAATCATCCATAGAAGCTCATTAAAATGAATAAAATCAATCCTGGCATCTTAACTATCCTCTAATAAATAACTTAATCAGAGTAAATTGAGTTAATGGCACTGAACATAAATGCGTTAATTGTCTTTTGGCAGTCTGAACTTACTGCCAAATGTCCAAAACTCTAATTTGCCATAAAGCTGATGAAGGAAACACTCATAAAGCTCTGGTTTTGCTGATCAAACCGTCAACAATTGTAAGAAGCAGTTGGCTCAACAATCCCATCTTGTAACAAAATTGCTATGACGGTGTCATCTGCAAACCTTTGAATACTGCAGACAGTGTTTTAGTCTAAATGCCTTTTCTGAACCCAGGTGGAGGTCTTTACAGACCTCTTTGAGTTTGGAATGATTGGACAAGTGCGATAGCTGCTGTTGACCGTGTGTGTGTGTGTGTGTGTGTGGTCCAGAAAAATAGTCTGAGTCCCCCTCAACAGTGGTCCAGGGTTTGCTTGGACCACTGTTGGCTTGTTTCTGAGTCTGCTCTTTCAAGTTTTTCCAGCTGTTTTGGCAGCTTCTGAACACTTGATTGCAAGAGGTCGCTTGCCAACCATTTTTGACTAGCAAGCTGCAACAGGGACACACCCACATGCAGACATCAGGGTCATGAGAGAGAGATATAGGGATATAAAAGTTTCCCATTTGTTCACCCTGTATGCCTTGTTTGTTGACGTGGTGTGTTTTTACCTGCAAAGCAAATGTGTCTGTGAATATTGCGATTCAATTGAAAAAATTACACTATGCTATTCACAATACTCTAGATCGCTCCATATTAGACCAAGCCTTAAAGATGTTAAAATGTTATATTATTCTTGTACTCAAAACATATGCTATTGTAACAGGCCCTGCTACACTGGGCATGTAAACAGATAATGAACCTGTACAACAGGAGAAATAATGTAGCAGAGGAAACTTGCTGCCGTTCGTCTGGTCGGTCTTGCCAGAATTTACATACAATAACAATCATAGTCAAGTACTTTATATTCTGTCTCTTCGGTTTCATTCACACATTCACCATAAAAAATAATAATACATAAATCACAAGTGTCCATAAACAAATACTGAAATTAAATGAATCCCTGTTATCTTACTGATAATAAGACATGTCATGAAGGAATGCAAACCTTTCTCCATATGTATTAGTACACTAACATTTCTGTTGACTGTACTCACTTTAAAACCCACTGGCTTTTTATGTTCTCAGGCAAGAGTAGCTGATAGCAGCATATTAGCATTCAAATGGCATTTACATGACTGACCTCGAACCAACGTGGCACATATTTTATACACAGAATTCACAGTAAACAATTAAAACGCGGAGCTAACCAAATGTACGGGAGCTTTAAACAAAACAGGACTCTACATGGACCAGGGAGCGGGAGCCGATGCTAACAGAAAGTAACGCCCGCCATTTCCCACACCCTCAGTGGCGGTAGCTCAGGTGACCACAACAAATTACAGCATACTCAGTGACCACAGCTTATTACAAACACAGGAAAAAACAGCGTACAATGTATATTGATACTTTTGTGGTTTTGTACTTGTTACTAACCTGTAAAACAGGAGAAATAATGTAGCAGAGGAAACTTGCTGCCGTTCGTCTGGTCGGTCTTGCCAGAATGACAAGATTACGACAGCTACGTCATCAAAACAGTTCCGTTACGGCAAGCACGCTCCTGCCCTCTGCTGTCTGTAGCAGTATACATGTCCTTCAACATAAAAAAACCTGAGGACCTAGTCAACTCACTATTAACTTAAAATAAACAGCATCACTTATACAAAGTAAACAATTACATTCGGTTACATAACAAAATGTGACAACATACTCTGTATGGGTCACACTATCTTGTGTTACGCTCGTGGTTGGTAATAAAAAAATTAAAATGCATACCCTTTACAGTGTATTGTCTTTTAATTTGTAAACGATGGATTAATAAAGAACAGAATAAAGAAGCACCCTAGTGCCTGTGTTTTTCAGTAAAACCTCAGATACTGCTGAAGGCAAGACGACAAACAGGATGGCGGAGAAACGTTTCATGAAAAAAGTGTATTACAACCCCGCTCATCCAGGCAGCTTCGGAGGCGTAGAACGTCTCTGTGCTGCTGTGCGAGATGAAACGGGCACAATCTTGCCCTTGTAAACAAATTCCCTTTTCTGAGTCCATCCATTGCTGCTCTCGGCTAATTTCTTCATGATGTACCTGGCGTTCTTGCGGTCTCGCGCTGGAAGGTTATTCAATACCTCGTTCACCGCGTCATCCGAGTCAGCCTGTTGGTTTTCAGCAACGGCGTCGTCCTGGGCCTGAGCCTCGGCCTGAGCCTCTGGGTTCTCGGTCGACGGGTCTTGAGGTAGAGTCAATGTAATCCGTCGTGATTCTTTTTCCCCTTGCTTGATCAAGGTGAGATATCTCTGCAGCAGGGCGTTGTATTTTTTTTATTTTTTCGTACGAGCTCAATCCTGGCTCGTTTACTATCTTTCTCATTCTTGCATCCAAATCATCTTCGGCCGTTTGTCTAATAGACGACTCCGAATGAGTCCAACGGCTTAACTGGTGGGGTGAGACGAGAAACATTTTCTGCACCGTCCTCAGAGACATATTTATTTCTTCTAATGATTACTCCTAGAAGCTCTCCAATCATAGGAATGGTGGCTGTAAGCAGGGGTAAAATAAAACCTCCCGAGTGTTTCTTCAGAGTCTGGTTGCGCTTTAGGCTGTTTTTTTTTTTTGTTTGTTTTTTTTATCCGCCAGCAGTCTGATAACTTTCTTTTGTTTTTTTAATTTCTTGTATTGAGTCGGAGACAGAGATGTTTCCTTTCAAAAGATTTAAAGCAATCTCACACAGATCCTGGAGAAAGTCAGGGGAGCAATAGGTGAGAATGTCTTTACGTTTCTGAGGCTTTTAGTAAGGGAGTGTTTCTTTTTAACCGAGTCGACATGATGGCTTACTTTGTTTTGGGGATATAAACGACCGGCCACTGATGAGGAAGCACACCCAACCTCAGTCTGTATTGTTCTGGGCAGGCGGGCGTGAGGTCGATGATTAAATATCCGTGGGCATCTTTGGTGGCGTCTTCTAAACTTTCCAAGAAAAAGGACTTTTGTGAGGGAAAGATTTGATGAGCTCATCTGTAATTTGTTGCGAGGGTTTTTAAACATCACCAGATAATTGCTGTTCAAACTAATGGTTACGACTGTGTTTACCCTGATGAAATACATTTTGCGTCAGCATCATGACACTCATATTTTTATGTCTGTACTGTGTAAAAATTTTAACCACTTCAGGGTGATCGGAGGCCTGAAAAATAACATCGTCAAGAATGATCAAATGAGTTTGTTCAGGAGGAAACAGATTTTCATCTTCAAAAGAATCAGGCAGTCCCTTGACAAATTTAATCGTTTTATTCATCTTTTGCAGTTCAGCGTACATGGGTTGAAAAGAGGTATAAATCCACACAATGTTTTCCGGTTTTGAATTCATCACATGTTCACAGTTTTCCAGTACACTTTTGACAAAATACATTTTCCCACATCCGCTGGGTCCCACAATCAAACATGAAAAAGGCATACACAGTCAAAATCAATCTCTTCCATAGCAGCAAGGTGTGACATTTTTTTTTCAATATGTTCTAATAGCCAAAAGGCAAAGTTTTTCTGTCAGCAAACAGACGTCTCTTGTCGTACACCACTCTAAACTTTTTCAAAAATGACAAGTTTCTCAACAGAAACCCCCTTTTATCACGAGTGATGTTGTGCTGAGTGGTCTCAATAGGGCCCTCTTCAGAGTTGTTTAAGTAACCCTCCACTCGCTCTCTGACGCTATTAAAGTTGACCCGTTCACAGCATACCTGGGTCTGTGTAATACCCTTTACACGCAGCACTACTTTCTTTTCTTTGACTGTTTGGTAAGCGTAACTCTTGGCTGGCAGCCACAAATTCCTGAATGCTGTCACCCCCCAACTCGTTCGTCAACTGACCCAAGTAGTTACCCATTTCCAGGGGAGTCTCTCCATCTTTCACCACGTATACCAAGCTGTCTGTATACAAAACATTCTCTTGCACCCGCTCCAGATAACTGTACAGCTTTAAGCGAGCGTAAGCCGTGGTGAATGCGGCTATGAAGACATTATTCACCTTGTTGGGGGGCAAGACACAGCGCTCACTGTAGGTCCATTGAATCATAACAGTTTTGTCATTGAGGAAGCTAAAGTAATTGACTCTGTATTTCCCTGAAAACATAAAGCTGAAAAATTCTTCAGGCTCACTGACAAGGGTGGTCTGAGTCAGGTTACTTCTCTGTGCAAACGTCCCCCAGAAGCTGTTGAGACACAGTTTGGACACTTGTCTCTTTGCAGGGTTTGCCTCAATTTTGTCAGCGTCTAATTGAATACCTTGATTATCCCTATAGTCTCTGATGTTACTTTTCCCTGCTCTCCCGATCCGTTGCCTCGGGTGGGTACCCTGAAGCTTCCTGCTTACATTTCAGAAAGGTGTGTATGTAGTTGACAAAAATGGAATCGCTCTGTCTGTCAAAGTGCCACACCTCCGTAATCTTTGCGACTCTATACCCCAACTCTAGAGCCTTGTTAAATTCAGCTGTGACCCAAACCCCCGTCAAAGCTCTGGCCTCGTCGTTGTGACTGCAAGGACCCTGCTGATTATTGATTTCTGCGCAGGTGCGGCAGAGGGTAAACACCAATTTACCGTGAGACGTTTTGTGGGGTAAAACGGGGAAAAAGAGTGCTTGTGGCGGGTACACCACAGCTCTGATCAGATCAAAGTAGTTTTGAGGCTCATCAAAGTCTTTGTAGATGATGGTAGGGTGACCTAGAGGGTAAGGAAAGCTACAGTTGACAAATGGATACAGGGAAGTAACATCTACGTAGTGTACTTGTTAATTTTCACCCGCTGTGTACCTCAACCTGACGGCACTCGTCCTACCACCAAAAAGAGCTTGGCGGGGGGAGAGGGGCTCCGGAGGCTCGAAACCCCTGAGAAAACCTCTCACCCCTGGATGGGATTTTTTAATCTCCGTCCATTCGTGCTCTCTGATGACGACCGTACGGATACCGTGAACGGCCCTTAACGTCTGTAATTTGTCCTCACTGACCATGTGCAGCTCCTCAAAGGGAGCGTCGGTCAAAGGGCAGGTTTCGTGAGGTTGAAAACAAGATGGACAACCATGATAAAAGCACCCCAGAAACTCCCAAGCGTACTTTACACCCTCAATCTCAGCGTAGCCGTCTACATGGTACTTGCCAATCAGTTTTTCTCCCTTGTTTAGAGCATGTTGGATAAAGATGTTTTGGCTGTGCGCTACCCACTCCAACCACTGGATGGCGGCATTGGAGAAGGTTTTGCATTGGCTCCTGTAGTCGCCGGGTGAAGGTATCGCTAGGGTTTTAGGAGGCAGAATATTGGTGAGAAACACTTTCATGCAAGCAGAGGCGATGGTGATGCAGCTGAGAGGGTCTACACCTGTTAATCGAAGAAACTCATTTCTGAATTTGGTACAGCCGGTTAAGAGAATGTCAACGTCATTTTTACAATAATGTTTGGCTTCTTTCTCAAAGTCAAAGGTTCCTCGGCTAGCTTCTCTGTACCAACCGTAAAACTCTTCCTGCTCACGGGGACCCATGCGCTCTACGCCGTAATCTTGCGGTGGAGGGTAGGGCCCTGTGTAGTTTAAACGCTCCTGAGCTGAACCTGTGAGGAAAATACCCTTTGGTTTGATTACTGAAGCCCAGCGCCTTAGGCATGGCACTAAGACGCATGGTGAGGAAAGACAGGGAGTCTATGTATTTTATCTCATAATCAGGGTCTTGGAAGCAGATGATTTTGCTTCCATGCATGATGAGAGACGGTTTTAAACCCAACTCTATCATACCATTGAGGATCAAGTAGCTATCAAATCCTTTAACATTGTGTGCTATCAATATAGCTCCTCTATATTGAGGCTTTCTGAAATGCAGGAAGAAAGATTTAACACAATCTAAACCATAAGCACCCCACTCTGAACCCTGTAAAGTTTTCGTACACACCAGTCCTGTTGTGTGGCGCTGCTGCAGCTACCCCCTCCCTAACTTGTATGATACATGTCACCGGAACTATGCTCTTCTCACCCTCCCCTCTTTGACTCAGACAACAGGAAGCTGAGTTTCATTTCAATCCTGCAGGCGGGCTGACAACATAGGGCTATTATTGAGATTTTTTTTTTTAAGTTTTACCGACTTACCGGATTCAGCTCGCCCGGAGACGGGCTCCCTCAACGGGTCTTCCATCTGGAAATCGTCCGCTTCCTGTTCCAAATCCGCTCCCGCGGACGGAGGTGGGGGAGATGGCTTCTTTCTCTTCGATACCCCCTGAGCAGGCTGCCTTCCCCGGCCTTCCGTCTGGATGTTACCGCTGGATGCGCCCGCAGACAGAGGTGGAGGAGACGGCTTTTTTCTTTTCAACACCCCCTGAGCAGGCTCCTTTGCTGGGCCTTCCTTCTGGATGTTAACGCTGGATGCGTCCGCTCTTTTAGAATTTTTTCAGCTTTTTTCTCTTCAACTTGTTAAGAGATGGACTTGCTTCGACAGTTGTCGGATGTTTTAACCCGCCGACGGAGCTCGGACCCTCTAGGCTTCGAGGTCCGGTATTCTCCTCTTGAACGGCTTCTGGATCACCGTGACAATCGGGAGGGTTTCCAGGCTGGAACCGGAGTTCCGCGGCTTCTAAGAAATCTGTAAGTAAACGGTTTCAAAGTATTAATATAAACGCTGTGGATGTTGCAATTTACAAAGAGAAAATTGTAGCCTACTTACCGAATTCTGATTGTGTGAAGCTTAAACTTTCCAGCTCTTCTGAAGTAACTGTTGAAAATAAAGAAATAGGTTTTTTAAAAAGTACAAAGCTGCAGGAAAATAAAAACTGATTTAACAGATAAATATATTCTTCACTTACTGGGAAACAGGGATGCGTTCCTTGGAGCGGCGTGAATATCGACCGTGATTTCTATAAAATAGGTTTTTGTTATTTAGACCTAATATTTTCTTCTTGATGAAAATACTGACGAAATAGTAGGATAAATATTATTACCGCTGCCCATCTTGCGTCTTCAGTCCTCAGTCTTGAGTGAGTCTCCTGAGGGGTTTTCAGGCCCGTATTTTATACCGTAGCGCTCTCATAACAAACACGGCGTTGCAATAAACAAACGAGCATACGTCTTTTATCTTGTCATGCCATTTGGTCTTTTTGACCCTGTTGTTTGTCAGCATGTCAGTATGTCACAGGAACTTCTGTGGGGAAAAAAAACAGAGGTGCTTCTTCTCACCATACCGACCATACCGTTGTGGTCTCACATGAAACACGTTTCACTTTAGCCCATGTTGCATTAGACTAGGTTTTTTGACACAGTAACTCTGGTGTCTGCTGCTGTGTGAGTGTGTCACCCTGTGAATATTTGTGCTTTGCCTAATCCTGTTTTCCTGTGCCCAGGTTCGTGCCATCTCGTGTTTGCCTGCACTCCTGTGTGTTTTGCCTGCCAGCCTGCCTTCTGCCTCAGCCAGCCAGCCTCGCCTTCCCTTGGACAATAAACTATCAACGTTTCATCTCACTCTGTGTCTGTGTCCTGCACTTGGGTCCTCTCTGCAGGAGACATGATCCCCTGTACCCCCCGGCTCTGCTGTTTTCACAGATGGTGTTAACTGGGGGGTTTGTGTTGCTGTCAAAATTTGAAAAAGAGAGGGAATTAAGGCGATTGGACGGGGCGGGACTTCTGGTGGCAAATACTGTGATTTGATTGGACGGGGCGGGACATCCGGGGGTGGGGCTTGTGACATGGCGCGTTCTGATTGGGACCTGTCAAGATTTGAAGGAAGGGTGTCCCTATTTCTCTCTAAGCACTGTTCCTGGTGACTGTGCCATTCACAAGGTAACGATGTTGAGATGCTCGACACCTACAGGTATAGGTAAGAAATCTCCAAGCAGTAGAAACAGTGGAAACTCATCTACATTAACAAAATTCCTGTTTTATTATGAATTTGCTGATTGTTGATCCATGACCAAGGTCTTTGTGATTGCTAGTTCTAACATTTTGAGTATTGTTCTTTGAAGCCTGAACTGTGATGTTACAGTAAACTTTTCTTTGGCAGAATATGCAAAGTGAAGAAGGTATTTGTTTTTGAAAGCAGAATTTTACATAGCACACCTTTTATATGGTCCTCTTGTGAGCTCTTAGCTACATTGTATGCACATCATTATTTGACATGTCATGAAATATTGCTAGATTGCTCAAATATTTTCCCAAGAAGGAGAGAAGAAGTGCTTGAGAAGAACCTGTTACTTGCACCTCTATTCCACTTGGTTTCCAGGAACGTAATATTTACAGCGATATAGATTTGGGTGTGGTCCCACTTGGAGCAGGCAGCAATGAAAATAGGCCTTGGAGTTCACATACATGCATTCCCACATGAACTTTTTTATCGAGGATGTCAGAAGTCTGTCGAGAGATTACACGGGGGAGGCAAGGTCATGAAATTTTAGTGCAAACACGAGGAGAGGACTTATGCACTCACTTATGCACTCATCAGAGACATAGAATACTTTATTGCCAGGCTGGTGTTGCACAAGCAGAGAATTAATTCTCTGTCTGGTTTGTTGAAGTTCAGGGAGTATCTGAATGTGTGTAATATTTATTGAGCTGACCTCCAGATATGAATGTGGTTTGTCAGACAAAACAAAAGGCCCTTGAACAGTTGAAGTCGACCAGTTTGTGTTGTCAGGGTCAGTTTATGTGCACGCTCTACTTGAAAAATGACCAGGCAAACCTCAACAATAATCCAAAGTGGTCAAATCAAGTAAAAAAGGCAAACATGCATAACACATCATTCACGTCCTTTTAGTTCTCAGTTAAACACACAATGCAGATGGTTGCTTGGGTTTTGCTATGACCCTTTAGTGACTGTACTATAACAGGAATCAGACTTTGCATGTGGACAGACAGACAAAGATTGTTCCAAGAATTTGTCATTTGGAGGTTCAAATTGGTTTGAAAAACAAACAACAGAATTACATATTGTGCTACGTGCAGTTTTTCATGCAGCGGTAAGAAATGGAATAAGCTGAAACCACTCAGATTGTTATTTCATCAGTGGTCTTTAAGGGGATTTCTACTGGTGTTACAGAGTTGGTGATAATGGCCGAGTTCACCCTTCAGGAGCCTGTTAGTGATTTATGTTGATCAGTAGCATGAGCTTTGGTCGTTGTTAGCAAGGAGAACATTGGAATATTAGTGCCCTGATGCTCTGCCCTGTTCACTATTTTGTGTTGGTTCACTGTGGGTTGGTCCAAAGTAAAAATGTGGCTCTGCTTTTATGTCCATTTCTTTCCCTGCTAATCTGTTTTGGGTTTCCCTAATCTGAGTGTGAATTTTCCATGTTTAACATGCAACGTGGTAAGGTAACATGTAGGTGGTTGGTCTTGTTCAACGTTAACACATCACTTCTCTCGTAGTGACAAACCCACAGAGAATTACCATTCAGTCTTCAGTTCCCCTCAGCTCTGCAGTGCGTTTTAGCATCTTTCAGCTCATTGTTTTGGTTTAATGGCCTGCAACTTAATTGCTTTGGATCGGTCTCATTGCACTTATCAACCCTGTTTCCAGCAGCAGCAGGCAACTATTTTCGGTGAAAAAATTCTGATAAACCCTCCGTACACTACCATGGATGTATTAAGGAGAACTGGATACTGTGTTCAAAGATGGCGCCTCATTCATTCCTATGAAAGTTGCTCACTGGGCGCATATGCCGAAAAAAGTCTCTGCAGGCTCCTTACGCATTTTGGGTCACAAACAGAATGTACAGTAGAGTTGTTTGGTTGGTGACGCCAAATCAGGGCTTAAAACTTTTCTGTTTGTCACTGCCTTTTATTAAATTAAATTTGGGACTATTCATTCATATCTTGCACTGCACTGTAGCTGCACTATAATTTAGGTGGTTACCCTTGTTTAACATAACACACACACACACACACACACACACACACAATCTTTACAGAATTGTCTTGTAGCCTGGTAGGTACCAGCTATAGACACATATGAACGTCCTGCCAATGATGTTCTGTTAACAGTAACAACACTGGACTTTCACCCAGGAGAATGCTGTTCGTGTCCCGTGTGGAACCAAAAGTCAACACTGACTTATTTTAACTTACGTAGCCTACATAACTTAAGTTACGTAACTAACATGGTTAGGTTTAGGAAAAGATCATGGTTTGGTTTAAAATAACTATATATATGTCGTTTTGGGAGTCATTGACAAACAACCTATTCTGTCGTTTAGGTAGGAGGACTTGTTGGTTTATTCCCCTGTATTTTTGTCCTGTAGATGATGAAAGATAATCTGCCCTACTGATGCCATTTCACATCACATGCCTTTTGTGTTATATCTTTAAAAGGCCATTTTATCTGACAGTGTAACGGGTCGTTACCTTGTCCCTGATGTGTAGGCGTTATTTAAAATACTGTTCTGTGCTCAAGAGGGCTTGAGTCATTGTAGAAATGATATCTCTTGCACACACTACAATCACCCCAAAGAACCCTTTTTCTCCACATAGCTTCAGGATGCCTAGATAAAATCCTCCACCAAAGATCTGAGGAACATGGCCCACTTGGTTCAAACAGCCATGAAATTGTAGCAGAGCAAGATAAGACCTGATTAGACTTGTCAGGTTTGCTGCTCACCAGCACGTTCAGCAGCACCACCTGCATCATCTAACTCTCCAACTGTCTAACCACTCATCCCCCTCCCTGGGAAAAGCTGAATGTGCACTTTCTCTCCTCACATCTGTGACCTCTTGTGCCTCAGTGAGTGCTGTCTGCTCCCTCTATCTCCATCTCAAACACACACACACACACAAACATGCACACACACTTCTTTCTGCGTTTGATTTCCCAAGTCTGTGTGTCACACACACAAACACAGATGCACACCCACACTTCTCTCCTCAACCTCAAAACTTGGTCTTCCCTTCCCCCCCTCTACCACTCCGCGGTTTCAACTTGAACCTGTTACATATAAGTCTCGAGGGCTGCATTCCAGTTCAAGAGCTATTTTCCAAATGCAGCAGCAAAAGCCTGGAAGTCAAGTCGTCCTGTTCCTGCCTGGAATTAAACATGACGATCATTTGTTAATGATGTTAGATTTGGAAGTGAAGTTCATCATCTGCCATGCGTTAAACTTCAATTCTGAATTTATGTGAGTTTTTATGTGTTTGGTCAGGCACAGCATACATGCAATTACAATTCCAGGACTCCCCTCCCTTGTTTGGAAAAGGTTCAAAGCCACAATGTGTTTTCCACAACACAGATTAATCCAGAATTGACCAAATATAAATCCTTAAATATACTGTAGCATATCAAATAAATGGTTATAAATAGCAGCCGTATGCAAACAAATGCAGATGTTTCAACCACAAGTATTGCGGTTTGACTTGGCTTGAATTTTGCACTATTGCACTTCTCTGCATGCAAGCTCCACTTTAATTAGGGGCCAGTCAGATATCCAACATTAAACCTCCATTTCCTAAAGCTCCTTTTGATTTCCACTTTTGAGAACAACTTGATTTTTGATTAAAATTGCTTTATATTCACATGCTTTTAACAAAAGCAGTATTCGTGAATATCACAACCACTGCCCCTGCCCACACTTCCATTATATATTCATTGGGATCTGCATAATACCGCTGCTAATTATAAGGTTTTGGACATCAAGCTGATCTCCAATCAGCTTTCTAAGAAAATCAAACCCAAAAAATAAACAGTATGCAAAGAAATATAATCAAAAATCACGTGAATTTGGCTGCTGACTGGTGTTCATGAGCCAAATGTCAAGTCTTGGATGTTGAAGGAACCACAACACCATCAGAACAGCCTGCAGCAAACAGGACACTTCCACCATGCAACACAGTCTTAAGGTTCCACTAAGACTTCAACATGCATGTAGCCTGGATGGGCAAACTCCCATAACCTCTCCAGTATACAGTCCCAATTACTTCTCCTGAATCCAATGAAAGGCAGGAGAAAACTGGTTCCAGAGCGGTCTAGATCTGGTTTGCAGGTCTAGAACCAAGAACCACTTACATCAGGGACTGGGGGTGGGATTATCGTGACCAGCAAGACCAATTAAAACTTATGTTCAGTGTTAATAAGAATCAGAACATGTTAGGTAATTACCTTTCTGCTCAAACGTAATCGCCGTCCATAGCAATCATGACGAGCAATCAGCCAGGAGCAACACTTGTAGACGATGTAGACGGCCATTGTTGCTGTTGTGCTTGAAGTTGGCGCTAGCGTTGCTGGGAAAGCAGAGACGTATACAGACATATACAGTGACGAAATGACGTGGCACAATGGTGGCTCTCTAGCCCGTGGAAAAACAAACCGGTTTTTAGAAGGTTCGCAAGTTGAACCACCCCCGAACCGGAACCAGCACCAGCTCAGAAAGACAGAGTAACATCACATTACCACATAGAATACAAATAATGCAGATTTTGTTGCAAATAGAAAGAAGGCATTAAGGGATCTTTGACCACTAGAAAGAAAGATTTAGAAAGATACATAGCAAACAGCCTTTGGCTTATTAGTCATATGGGTAACATGCTTGCAAACAATTGTCCACTTCTTTCAAAAAAAACCACTGGCATCCTCTAATTACTTGTCAAATGTAAGTCAAAGTCAAAGGCATTTCACTACCTGGTTTGGTATGGTAACCACTAAAACATGTCTTGGGCTCTCTGTCTAGCTATATTTTCAAAGCTGCAGACTGGGGGTCATTTGAATTATTATTAAAATAAACCATATTGTTTAATGTAGCTTTACATTTAGCCTATGGGGTTATATTACACTTTATTAGAATAGCTCTAGCTTCTGCTGTAGCTCCTTTTGATGTAAAATGTAATATGATGTATTGATTATATTACATATCATAGTCACAGGCTTTTTACTTGCCATCATCATTGCGTTTTAGTTAAGTGCTCCTTATTTGTTGCTAAAAGCATCCATGACTGTGAAAGAATCATTCTTTCACTTACTCTATTATTTTGAAAGACACTTAGAGCTAGTAAGCATTTTTACTTTACTACCTTATATACCCTGATCTACATGCAACTCTTTGCAGGTGCAGGTTTTTACTGTTTACTGTTTACTGCTAAATAAGATTTTATGGTGCATTACTGATAATCTTAATGATTCCTATTAATAAGATTATTTGGAGTGACCACAATGTCAACAATTACATCAGCTAGTGCAAGCATGCTTCTGTTCTTTGTGGTGTATAACGCCCACCATGAAACTTAATAAAAGACCTCACTGACGTATTGTTGAGGTGTAACCTTTCAGATGTCTGAAGAGAAAGTGCAGGCCTGGATACTGATCTTCCCATTCTGGCTGCTTATGTAAAACACCTTTATCTTCAATCTTAGTCAAAGTCACTGCTTACTCTTTTAAAAAGTGACCAACACTAATCTAATAAACTAAACAAATCAGAATAAAGATTAGAAGATGAATACTGCCAATTTTTGTTCGTTCCCCAATTTAGTGTTTATACCATGGCTTTATGGCAGTACTGCATACTGTATTTGTTTCAGTAAAGCAGTAAAGAGAAAGTATATGTATACATACACAATGAGTGAAAAAGTTCTAAATTATCAAATGCCTCAGCTTTTGAAAAATGGGTATAAGAAACAATAGGGATGTTTACAACTACACAGTAAGTTAAACATCACGTTAGTGGAATAAAGTAATTATTTCAAGAAAGATCTTGAAAAACCTTCACTCAGGGAATAATCTGAAAGTCAGCAGTTAAATTTAAGGAGGATGTGTTTGTAAGATGCACTGTAATGTGCCAAAATGCAACACTAGGGATTAGTTTACTTGTCTTAGTAGCAGCACAAAGTAATGTTGAAACTGAAATGATGTCATCTACACATAGCTCAAACTTAAGTCAAACTCTTGACTCAGTACCATCTGCAGGTTGGAAGTTCATTTCACAAGGGAGCGTTATCTCATTAGCTACTTCTTGCTACACCAACAGTGTAACACACAAAGCTCTGCACAACTGGATTTCACTAACAGCTTAAAACTAATCCTGCAATTGCAGATAGCCTGATTTTGCTCTTCCTCTGGTAATATCCATGAGCTCCCTGAAGTGGGAAACCAGAAGTCAGTAGATCTCTGTGTCTGCTGGCTTCTAAGTGGCCAACAGTGAAATGATGTATTTGTACAGGGCAGCTCACAGGTGTGAATTTAAAGTAGGACACTGAATTATATGGAATGATATCAATGACCAAATTCCATGTCTCTTCTTTGTGCTTGTATATGTAACAAACCCATGAATACCTGTAATTTTTAACTCCTTACTAAAGCAGTGGTTGTCCAAACTTATATATTAATTATATTTATTTATATCTTTATTATAATAACGACCATCTTTAAGATCTCCATTGTCAATTTTGAGTATCATTTCAAAAATCTTTGAATGCAGCTCTAATGTTAGAACTAATCCTCTGGTAAACGAGAAATCCAGGTATATCCAGATTGTCACTACCATGAATAATGATCGAAGAAAACATCAGGAAACTCCTTTGGTTTCAGAAGAAAAGTCATTTGGGGGAAATAAATTTATATGCTTTTACAACCTGCTGGCCAGTTCCCCTATGTTGTGGGCCCAAAGGAAAATTTGAGAGGTGGCATTCTCTGTTCCAGACTGATATTGTTTGTGGACTGCATGTATCCTTGCCAGAGCTCCCCTTTATCCAAGGGTAGCACAATGCTACATAGCAGGGCAAAGCCCCAGAAAATGATGTCATCCACTAAGAACCTAATCCATGACCAGGATGTTGAAGGATCTTCCCCTCCTCCTTCCTTTGCAATAGAATAACACGAACAAGGGCCATCACCGAAACCAACTTGAAGAAAAAGAGAGGTTATTTCTTCCAAACAGGATGAACTGCTTTAAGAACCCCTGACTCAAACAAGGGTAGTTCCAAGGACAGTGAGGACTGCGTTCCATTTGTGCATACAAACAGAGCCATCACTCAAAGTTTGTTCAAACATTACAAGGTTATTGCTCATAAAGCAGTCTCTTCATCTCTACTGCCATAAGAAATACTCAGCAGCAATATTTCATGTTCTGATGGGGTGACATAAGTACTTCCAAGGGGCAAAGTCAACTAACACAAACATTTTGGATGATAACATGAGGTCATAGTGTAAACTAGGCATTACCAAGAAGCTTGAATGCAATCCGGCAAGAGAGACTGCCTTTTTATGGAAGAACGGGATTTTGTACACAGGTGATGTGGCATTAAAAGCATACAACCATGTCAAAATCAGGGTTAGGGACAGACATGAGTCAAATATGATTTTTAGAGTTTGTTTTAACCTGGTAGGTGGGTCTTTTGAGTATGTCCATTAGCGGTGTGGCTCTATGGATGGCAATATCTGGTAATTGGACAGTCCACCACTTTCGTGCAGACTGAAACATCTTAACAGTTGTTGGATGGAGTACAATGACATTTTGTACATTCATGGACATTTATAGAGAACCAAAGTGAAACCGGAACTTCCGCGATCTGTAAGAAATAAGAAAATCTCATTCAAAATCCCACTGACATTTGTCACGGTGCGACAAAAGAGGCGAGTCCATGAGCGAGTTGAGGGGCCAGCGATTAGTTCAGACATGTCTGTAATAACAGCAGGTCAAAGAGAAGCAAACACTATGACAGCAGATATTACAGCTAAAAAGTTAGAAGAATAACTTTAGAAGAGAGCTTTGGAAAATGTTATGCTTATGGACAAAACAAAGTTGTGATGACCCAAGTACGTGCTGCCGTGCTTGTAGTTTTTTTCATGGGAGCTGTACTTTGTTCTGTGCTCACAAAGCAGTCATTGTTTAACTTACTTAATATCACGAAGGTTTCAATTTCTAATAGCAACTGCTGTAGTGGAGCCGAATTGTCGTATTTGTCTTATATGAATTTGGAAAGTAAACCCCAGGAACACGCTTATTTTTTTCAGAAAGACCGATGAAAGAAATGCTGAATGAGAGATTGTATTGAGTTACAGAAGCTAGGGGAACGGAGGCTAGCCCATATGTGACGTCATGATTTTGGCTCTTCGACGTTCCACTGACTTTTGGTGATTCCCTGATCTTTCATATAGCGCCACCAGCAGGTCGCTTATCCAGTGATATATCTCAACACATACTAAATGGATGCCACAAAATTTGGTACAGAAATTCATGTCTTCAGGATAATTTGTAATAACCTTGGTGATCCTCTGTCTTTTAATCTAGCATCATCAGGTCAAAAATTTAATTTGTATTTTGGTTCATGACCAAATGTCTGCAAAACTAATGATATTTCCATCAGCCTTAGCTGTACTTTGTGTTTAGTGCTATTTAGCAAAGGTTAGCATGCTAACACGCTAAACTACAATTTGACAATCATAAATATTATACCTGATAAACATCAGCATGTTAGCATTGTCATTGTGAGCATGTTAGCATGCTGACGTTAGCATTCTGCTCAAAGCGTAGTAAAAGTACGGCCACACAGAGTTGTAGACTTTTTAAATTCTCTCTTTCGACATTATCTGTGCATGGCAACCACAGTATGGTTAAGGTTAGGGAAGGATTTTGGTTTTGGCTGATATACTATGGTAAAGGTATGGTTAGGCAACTAAAACACTTGATTAAGGTTAGGGAAAGATCGTGGTTCCAGTTAAGACAAAAGAGAATGTTAATATCAGGTCTGTCGCAGGTTTCTGTTTGCCCTCCACCACCCCAACCACCACACTTTTACTTTCTGGCTTGCTATATAAAGGACACACTACTTCCTGCATTGCATTGAACACTAAATGTAAATCGTGAGGTGCGGAATCGTTCAGTATGGATGTAATAAGGATACTAAGGATACTGAGCTGTTATTTTCAGTTGTTGTGGCCTAAAAGCTAGCATCCACGTTTTCTGACAGATAAATTGGTTTTTCATCACAACATTATGCTGCAGTATGGTACCCTAAAACCCTTAAGCTGGTACCTTGGTTGGAGACATTCCTCATAATTGATGTTATTTGATTTGTCAGTTCGTGCCTACTACTGTTTACAATGTCAGTAAAGTGAATAAAATATTCATGTTCAGGTTACCTGAGACAATGGACCTTTGCTTGTTTGCCTCTGTGATCATTAAATCACCTTATCTTATTAACACCCAGTACAGTTTTTGACCCTGACCTGAACAGGAACACAATCCAGTTGCTTGGCTTTGTCCACAGCACACTTGACACATGACACAGATGCTTTGTATGCAGAGATGGGGTATTGTCCAGCAGTTTCCTGCCTTACGAGTGAGAGGGCTAAGAATACAGGAAGGTGAGACTAAGATAACAAAGCTATTAGGAATGATTAATGGTGGGGTGTAAGTGTGTGAGGAGTCGGAGGAGCAAACCCACATGCACAAGCTTGAAACAGGGAGAAGACGCTTAATAATTCTGCACCTCATTTGTGAATCTGTTGCTGGGCTGGAAGCTCTTTCATAACAATAATCAGTAAATGTGGAGTATGTGTGTATGAAAGCAACAGCTCCCTTTAGTTATTATTTTCTGCACGACATATTCATGTTTATTAGATGCCTTGGTGTACTGACGTCTACTTATAGAACATATGACATCTACTTATAGGACATGTTTACCCACATTCTTTTTGGGAGTACATCCAGTCTGTGTCTACGTTTGAGGCTTCAGTGTCTCAATCTGTGTGTGTGTGTGTGTGTGTGTGTGTGTGTGTGTTTGTGCATGTAAAGACAGAAGGTACGCAAATTAGAGATTATGCACAAGTTTTGTGGGGTTGTGGGGTTAACCTCTGATTAATTGCACAGCTCCAGTCGGTTGCGGTGAGGGCACGCTACTGTAATTTTGCAGCTGCTTGATTTCAGCATATGACACATGCAGTCCAATTGGCCTTCCGACCGCATACCAAAGCACTTAAAATAGTGTTCGTTTCTCAGGGCTCTTTGCTGTCAACAAAACAATATGGGGAGTTATTAATAATGTGTTTTCCTCTCAATTGGTAGCATGTACTACACAATAAAAAAGAACCCTACTCTGGAGGTTGTTAATGTTTTGCTCGTGTTGTGTCTTTTCTAATTGTGTTTCCCTGTTGCATGTTAAGACCTGCTTTTAATCTTATCATTTTAAAGATGGGCTAAAGAGTGAGTGTATGTGTTTGTGTGTGTGTAGGAGTGAGTGGAAGGAAATATTTTCTAATGGCACAGTATCGATGACTCAGTAAGCCATAGGCCTTAATCCTGAGTCAACACAAGGTCTTTAGGATTTACCTCCATTCATTTATCTTATTTTCATACTGTGTGTATTTACACACTTTGCCTCTCCTCCTACGTCAAACTGCATAAGAGGCATCTCTCTTGAGGGAATAAATCCTGTACCCAGGAATTTATTTTGTCACCTAGATTGAAGCCATAGACACATAAAAATACATAAATACCACTTAGATTTACTCCTATGTAACGGCATCTGCATAACGTTGCCCCAAGTCAGACTTGTTTGCCTTGATACAAGATGTTTTTAATCACCTACAGATTCTACAAAGTTGGAACTTGTGGGGTACATAAAACACAACAGATGGAGTTGTCTGTTTGATGTAGTTTGATAGTAGACAGATATAGAGGAGTGTCGCAAGCCTGACTGACTGAACTGAATTTGTTGCCTAATGACCATGGCGCCCTGACAGTAGCACTGCGGTAAAAATGTCAAGTTAGATATCACATCATAAATCAACGAACAAGTTTTACTCCAACATTCTTCTTTAATGAATTTAGTATGGCAGCATCAATTTTAAGGGCTTGTAAAAAACTGATTATTATATACGGTATATATCAAAATTATATTCAAAATCAGTGCAGCAGAGGCCAAGATATCCTTTCAGTCCCTACTATGTAAAAACATGGGATCCTATATTTCCTATAATGCAACTCGCATCTTTTGTCTCCCTGACTGAACATTTGTAGTCCCGAAGCCCAACCCAAGATGTCCTCAGAAAGAGAAAAGTAAGCCCACGCCAGAGCCACATAAGACATTCTACAACTGTTTTCACTGCCTTAGTAGCACTATCTGTGACTAGTAAATTGAGTTTGACATGTACGTAAAATGCAGATGCAATGCATGTTAAGTGACCCTTCAAGTCTAACCAAGACATAAACCACACTAAATAGGGTTAAGTATCAAGAGCTGAAGGATTTGTTAAGAAACATGCTTTTCGATTGCAAAGGTTTTCCATGTATCAGCACGCCTGGGTATATATGGTGTCCATCTCAAGTAAAAGCAAAATGCACACATTCAACTTGTGGACCTCAAGACACAAAATGTTAATATTTTTCTTTGTTTTACCTTTTTTACATTTACATTTATTAATTTGGTGGACGCTTTTGTCCAATGCGACGTACAAATGAGGTACAATCAAATCCACAGTAGATCAAGGAGAAGCCTTTAAGAATGAGAACGCACAGTTATCAAAAAGTACCGCAATATAGCTTTCATTTTTGGGTGCCTAAATCTGCTAAAAATAAAGATGTATTTTGCTTTGCATTTCATTAAAATGCCAGAAATCCAAAGCAGGATCAATGCTTAGCCTTACTTATTGCTAAAAGTTTTATATTTTGTATTTTTATAACTTTTCAACACTTCATCCTTCCACATGGTCCAGACTGCATGCCTCAAGTCAATACAGTCATACATGAGGGACGATGTGTGTTGATTTAATCCAGGGTTGGGTGTGTGTGTGTGTGTGTGTGTTTGTGTGTGTGTGTGTGTGTGTGTGTGTGTGTGTGTGTGTGTGTGTGTGTGAACATCTACATTTGTCTTAGTGTGACTTGTGAGTCTATATGTGGGAGAGAGTTCGATGGAGAGATAGCGCGAGGAAGGAAAGGGAAGAGACCAGCCTGAGGTTTCCATTACTGTGCACCTCTCAGCACGGAGGGGCCTTGCCACGTCACGGAGCTGTTGCCGTGTGGCGGCTCGGGATCCTTGGCCGCTCTCCTGACAGCCTCCCCTTGCCTGCAGTGGCTCCCTGCCCACCCGTTCACTTTTAATTATCTCAAGTCAAACGCACTCTGAGGAAGTCCAGGAACAAGGTATCAAAACCTTCTGGAGGTTTTATCCCTTAACCCTCCTCTTCGGTCACCTTGAGTGAGTCGCACAAAGCTCTCTTCATGACATCCTGGTCTGCATAAAGTCCTGGATTATGAGTTTTGCATCACATTTTGTCCTCATTTTAAAAGGTGCGTCTTTCCTAAAGTTTCCATTTTTCAGATTGCTGTATAAGGCTGTCTCAGCTCCCTCTGGTTGGATGGACATTATGTGGCTCTTAAATTCAAAAAGTATTCATTAGATAAAACCAATGTCTGGAAAAGCACCAATGGACAGACGGGAACAGGTTTTTCCAAAGCAAATGATGGACCTGTTTGCTAACCTGAGAATTCAAAAATATGCATGTAGAAAGATGAATGAACTGCCTGTTTTTACCAAAGGTCTTGTTTGAGATTCTTTGATTTTTTATCAACCAGTGGTTAATACTAAAACTGTTTTTGTGTTATACAGTATAAGTATAGTATTGTGTAGAAAGAATGAGCTCTATTCTGAGAATTTAACATTTTATTTTATTTTCCTGTTGTGACACCTAAATGTCCCATAGCATTTAGAGGCCACAGGTGAAGGAATTGATTTCATGGTATCTCATGTGATGATAATAACCATTCAGTGATTAGTGCATCTGAAAAGGGGGCCATGCCACAACTTATCTTCAGTGAGACATCGAGGATCTGTTTTACAAATTCATCAAGGTAGGCGTGGAAGGGACAGGGCTCTTTTTTGTAACCCACCACAACACCCCCCTCCTCTTATTCTCATTTTGGTATTCCCCTGTGGAGATCCTTGCCACCCAGAGCTTGATGCAGAACAGTAAATGAGGTTCCCCCTGACATTTCAGAGACAAGTATCAGAGTGTGCCGAATGGTAGTGGCATGCAAAGTGAGTCTAAAGCAGTGCCTGAACTTTTGAACCTGTCACCTCGTCTTTCTTCCCTGCAACTGCATGTGGACTCTGCCTGTCTTTGTGTTACAAGCTGAAGATGGAATCAGGGAGGTTGGACTTTGTGTGAACTTTTCTCATGAACCTAACTCTGCTGTGGTTGGATGTATCAGTAACGGTGAGGAGGCTGAGTACAGGACAGTGGTGAGAAACTTTGTCACATGGTGCAAGGATAATTACCTGAAACTAAATGTGACAAAGACAAAGGAACTGGTTGTGGACCTGAGGAGGAAAAAGACTCCGGTGACCCCCGTTTCCATCCAAGGGGTCAGTGTGGACATTGTGGAGACCTACAAGTACCTGGGAGTGCACACTGACAATAAACTGGACTGGTCTACAAACACTGAAGCCCTGTACAAGAAGGCACAAAGCCGCCTCTATTTTCTGAGAAGGCCGAGGTCCTTCAACATCTGCAGGACGATGCTGAGGATGTTTTATGAGTCTGTGGTGGCTAGCGCTCTCCTGTTTGCTGTCGTTTGCTGGGGCAGCAGGATGAGAGTGGCGGATTCCAACAGACTCAACAAACTGATCAGAAAGGCCAGTGATGTTGTTGGGGTGGAGCTGGACTCTCTGACAGCGGTGTCAGAGAGGAGGATGCAGTCTAAAATACGTAGCATCCTGGACAACACCTCCCACCCACTCCACAATGTGCTGGTCAACCTCAGGAGCACTTTCAGTGACAGACTGTCTCCACCAAGATGCACCACATTGCACTTAGTTATGAATAACGTATTCATAACTAAGTGCAATAACGTATTCATAGTATTCATAACTATGTGCAATAACTTCTTCATTACAATGTGCAATAACCTCTTTATTATAGCAATTTTTTCTTATTTGTACTTATTGTATTTTACACTTATATTTTATGTCTATTTAAATTTCATTTATTTATTTCCTTTCTACTAGTACTTCTCTATGCATGTGAGCGACTGTAACCGCATAATTTCCCCTGAGGGGATCAATAAAGTATTCTGATTCTGATTCTGATTCCCCCCTTAATACACACACACATGCACACACATACATTACTTATCCAACACATGGCATACAACTAATTCCAAATTGAATGCATTGTATATGAATTAGTAATTGCTCTTAACTTTGTCTGCATGAATGAATGAATTTATTCCTTTGCATTAATCCGTTAGGGAGGGGCACATTGTTAGCTATTGACTGGCAGCTGTGTTTCAGTATAGCGATGTCTCCACATTAATGATTTAATTTCCTAATGAATATCGTTAGGTTATAACTTTTTTCCCATGTCTCCTTGACAAGGGGATAAATCCGATAGATGCTACATTAAAATAAATCTATTTAGCACAATACTTACTCTTTTGGATTAAGATACATGAATATACTTCAGGTTTTGACGTTGTTATGTTTGACATCCCTTCAATGCACTTTATGGCCGTAAAAGTGTGCTATATAATTTGTCACAAGAAAGCTCTAGGGTTAAAATAGTGTATATAGTGTAAAACCTATGGGTGTAGGCGATGGCCTAACACCAGACATGCTACTCCATAATGCAAAGCCAGAAGCTTTTGGCATACACGCTGATTCATTTATATCAATACATTTGAAAGGTGGCAATTACAGTACAATGGCCCATTGAAAACTTCCCATGATTTTGTTGAGTCAGCAGGTCTTTTTCACAACAGACATTTTGACTTGTCACAGTAGGAAAAGCACACGTGTTACTAATAGCATTAACAATGGCTCTGTTCTATTCAAGTATCCCAGTAAATCATGACAGCGAGCCAGCATGCACAATACTAGAACCCTGTAACTGAAGCAACTAAATGGAATACAACCACCATTAATTTTACACCTGTGCTTTTCCTACTCTGACATGTCAAAATGTCTTCTATGAAAAATGCCTGTTGCTTTAGAAACATCTTCATTGGGCGACCTGACTGAGAGTGACTGGAATGGATCCCCAAGCAAAATACAAAATCTTTCCTGGTGAGGTGACTTTTGTGACAAAACCATTGAACTATGTATCTATGACAAGCTAGAGTGTGATGTAACACTAACATGATGAAATAAGATTATCTAAAGCTATCTAACATTAGCTAACATTAGCCACCATACTGATCGTACCTATGAGTTTAGCTTTGTAAGAGGAATACTGCTGTGCTATTATTCTTTAAAAGTTACATAGTCTCACTTTAAATCTATTATTAAAATGTACTTTATTAATTTTCAAACTGTCTCTCTCACACACAGACACATATAAATGCCAGTGCTTCACTAAGGACTTCATTATCAAAGATAGAAGCAACAAAAGATCATTATTATGATGAAATAAATTACAGGCACAATTATAAGGATGCAAAGAAATGAAGTGTACACCGTACTGACATATGCAATAAATATATGCAATTCAATGACTACTTTGTCTGTGTCAGACTGAAAAAAAGATATGGGGTAAGGAGCATTGTAGAGGGGTAAACACAGGGAAGATATTTGATTGGGGGTTGTGGAACAGTTAAACTGCTGGGCTTGGGTTTCAAATCTTGCCTGAACACCTGGGTCTGCATATTGCTTGGTGGAAGCAGCTGGGGAAATTTTTGGCCTGGAGTCCAAAACCTGGCTCTTACTTGGCAGTGATTTCCAGCCTGCTTCTATCTCGCTGGAAAGTCCTTTTCAGCTGGTGGAAATTGAGAGGGCTCCTAGAGCCCCACAAGCCTCAATAAATAGTCTCAAATGTCCTTGCATGCAGAGTGGGGGATGTCTCAATTAAGCATTTGTGACACACTAGTCTTATGTAGTGTGTAAGTCAGATAGTAATTACTTCCATCAAGACCCAAGAAGACACTGGTCTTACAAGGTACAAGGAATTTGTTATTGTGCTTATTAGTACCATAATATACAAAAACAGTGTCCATGGAGTTTGGTGTAAATTTGGTCTTGAGCTTGCACCATTTGTGACCTCGCCACTCCGTACGTTTTCTCGTGATTTGGTCACATAGCGCTCCCTATGCAAACCTTAAAACATTTCTTTATCTGTCTTTACGTGTCATCCAGCAACCGGTTGTATCTTCAGTGGTGTCACAGGTGTCTGCCGTCTGTCCGGAAAGATAAAATCTTTGCGAAATCAACGTTGACCACTGCCATGGTTTGTGCAGCAGACTTAACATAGGTCCCAGCGAAGGATAGCAGAGGAAATGTGGAAATGTTAAATTGTCTGATTTCACCCCAGGCAAATATTTCATCACAATTCCGGGCAGAAAGCACACATCTGTGAGATCATGAAAATAACCCTGAAGGTAAAATCCGCTGCTGGATAACAGTTTTGAACACTACGTGATAGGGTACACCCTTCATAAAGATTATGCCATCAGGTATGTAGTAGTTTACTTTTATTCCAGCAGTAGCCTACTTTATGTTCAGTACATTCAGGCCAACAGAAAGTGAGACCCCACCCCACCCCATCCACCTCCTTGGTTAACCATAAATCAATTAGGCCTATTTGCCCTGTACAGCAGAACCAGGGCCAGAGATGGGGGTAGGGATTTCTATCAAACCACCTCACAAATTGGTCTCAAGCGAGGGACTGGGATTAGGTTCCCAGTCCCAAACAGTTGTAGCCAGTAGTGACTGGGTTGCTTGGGTTGGACAGATGGGATAACTGGGCGGGTCAATGGAAGCAGGACCAGCTCAGTCTTCTGCTGCTGCTGAAGCCATCTGGAAAAGTAGAATGGGATTCCAAGGCCTGACGATGAGGTGAAGAAAAGTGCTTTCCCCTCTGGGCCTGCTGAGCCTAGCAGTGATTTGTACCAGAGCAAATAGGCGCTTGGTGAGAGGAGCTGCTCTTTCTCTCCAAGTAGCCGTCCTGAGATTTTTTCCTTGTTTGCCATTCCTCCTCATCTCTTGCACCATCTATCCCCTTCTTCCCTTTCTGTCTGGCTGTGTCTGGCTTCCTCTCTGAGGTGCTTTTACTCTGCTTTTCTTGACTGCTCCTTCCTCTTTGTTTGTCTCCAAGAGTCTTTCCTTTCGGCTGCCAAACAAAATGCACTGACAGTAGAAGAAGTCAAATTCTCTCTCGAAAAGGCTCGTCAACTTTTTCTTGTGTTCTGAATTGCAATTCAAGGGTCAATTAGAACATGCTTTTCAATTTCACTTAACTCCTAAATGTGAAGTTTGGACATACCGTACTTCCATCTAATAGGCACTGCATGGGAAACTGGTTCCCATAGAAAAGCTCAGGGAAGTGGCTGTGTGCTGCTCTTTATTGGAGGTGAGGAAGTTAACCAGATGTACATTTGCCAAACCAACCAGTTAATTTTCATCCCTGAAGTATTTTCTCTTGTAAAATCGAAAAATACAGTTTGAAAACACTTTCACGCTTTATCTCACCTTTGTGTCACTTGTCAAAGCAAGTTTTGTAGTGCAGCAGCTTCTTTGCCTCATTGTGGTGCACCTAGCTGTAATAGGCTCATCTCTGCCCCTTGAGGCCGGAGGGCGGAAAGCACCCTGCGATGCTTGATGGTTGGTGAGAATCGCAGTTGTAATGGGTGTTTTTTACCTTAACGGCTGCAAGGGGCAACAAGGAGCCCATTGCACATTTGAAAACAAACTCTGACAAGCGACACAAAGATGAAATTTATGCTTTACCTGAAGTGTTTTTAAACAGTTTATTTGGGTTTTACAAGACAAAAGACTTCAAGGGTGCTAAGTGGTTGGTTTGGCAAATGTATGTCTGGTTAACCACCCCACCTCTGATAAAGAGCTTTCCAATGGGGACCATGCTTGTGTCAACAGTTGGGGCTGGAGCTCTCAAACTATAGCTTCACAAAAAGTGATATAGTAAAATGACCAAAATGTGGAAAAACAATTTCATCCAAAAAAAGAAGTCAGTTTAACAAGACAAAACATTTACTGCAGCATGGTATAAGAATGCTGCACTTTGTTTGTCACCAGTAGTCATAATGCCCAAATGCTTTTGCATTTATATGATGCAAGAACAAAAATATTCAACTCCTCCATGGCAGATTTCTTATCTTACTCAAATAATATGACAGGGATTGGAACCAGCATTCAATATGAACTGGAATAAAAAATCACAGTTGTGTTCCAGGTTTGGTGTGATTACAAACTGATTTCCAGTTATCAAAGAGCATGATCCTCTGAAAATGGTGAACTAGTGGTTGTGTTACAGCTATGATTTGTTGTGTGATGATGTATCCGATAGAAAATCACTGACAGGGTGTGAAATTTGATTATTTTATTATGCAACAATGTGGGTTGAATTACAGTCATCTCTGGGACTTTGATATGGGTGCAGCTGATTGAGTTAGATTTCAGTGTTGATCGTGTTGATCCATTTCATGTAGTTTGATACCTTACTATGATGAAGAAGAATTTTAGACTTAATGTGTTTCTACACTCCTTCCATTACAAGAAAGCTTCAGTGAATATCAGATCTCAGATGAGTCAGTAGTCAGTAGTAACTTTGTATGGTTCAGCCTAGTGATGAACACTGTAAGATGAGTGGAGCTACAGCTACACTGTATCCAGCTTAAATGTTTGTGAAAAAGACAGCCATACAAAGCAGACTTTAATAGTTAAATGAGTGACCTCAGATACAGTATACCAGTAATACCAGTTTACTTCACATCCAGTGACATGAGCAGGGTGGGGGGGATTTTGGGAACAAAATGTACTGTACTTGTTTTGGCCTAATGCTAAGCATTTAAAGGCTTTTTCATGGTTAGAAGCGCTTTAAGAGTCCAATATCCCTATTCAAATGCTATAGTCCAGCAGAGCTTCAGCCTGTTGCGGTTGTCTTCAGCTGTTTGGGGGCCATAATGTGAGAGCTCTGGGCTCCTATCAGCCTCCCTTTGTCTCATCCCACAGAGAGGCTCCTGTTGATGACTTATTTTGGAAACCAGAAGCACGGGCCTCTCAGCACTCAGGACAAGATGGCGAGTGACAGGGCCTGGCTGGCTGGGGCTTAAGTGTGTGAAAACTGGGAGGCTGATAACAGTTTTTGGGAACACATCCAAAAATGGCTGTTATTGTGACAGTTTTTTTTTTTTTTTGCGCGTTTGTTTTTTGTCTTCTTTTATTTAGATTTGTTTTGTTTTTCTTGGTGGAACATGTTGTTACCATGCTCAGCGGGGGATTTACGATAATAAAATAGGAGAACACGGTTTACTATTTAGTGCAGCCAATCACAGCGCTTTCTTTTATAAAGTTGTTACTGTTGATGATGTGCTATTGTGTTCCTGTATTAGTCTCACGCCGCATTTAGTTTGAGGTATTGCTTGTTGTCATTGTCGCTGAAAGGATGCTTGTGTGTAGCATCATGGTAAATGCTAATGTGGTACCAGCTGTGTATGAAACCAACATATGCAATGCAACTATTATGCAAATATAGTATGCAAATTCAATGTACTTTGTGTTGTGTGAGTGTGTAAGACAAATGTTTACAGCTCACATATTCTATAGAAATACTTTTTTAATTATAATTATTTTTGTGCAACCTACATCTGAGTAATTTTCAGTAGTCAGTCATATTTTTTTTCTTTTACTATAAGCAGACCATTTTTTAATTGGTTAAAAAAATATATTACAATTCTTGTTCTGGACTATAAGTAGCTTAATAAGAAAGGAGCAGCCCCATTTTCACTCATTTAGGTCAATTAAATCTACTTAGCATATTTAATATTGGTAATCTAACATTGGCACATTAGCGGCTATGTTAAAGCGACATTTTATTATTTGGTTTGTGGTTGTTGACGCCTCTTGATTGGAATGGGAACAGATCACTGTATTTACTGTGGACAGAAAGATAAAGAAATACGTACTAATTATCTATGTCTTGCCAACAATGTGAAACTGAGTTTGGATTTCATACTTTTAAATCCATCAGAATCCCTCCAAAGATTTCTCTGCTGCATAATTCTTTCATGATGTAAGACCGGCAATCCTGGCAAAGGCTTTGTTTTAATCAGAAAATTCTGACTCCCTCTAATTAAGCTGGAGCAGGAACAGAGGTTTGTGTAACTAAACTGCCGTGAAACACTGCCAGCTGCATTAATCTAGCTGGGGAGTATTACAAGAGATCTTATCGTTTTAGTAAGAGAAGCTCCTAATTAGGTCTATTTGTGAAACTTTGATATTTACTCAAATTGGAATATGCCTAAGTCCCAATTTTGGCTTTTCTCACTCAAAACGCTGATATTTATTTTGTTTCTGCGATGATTTAAAGCAGGTTTGCTGATTTTGTGATTGTGAGTTACATTTTCTTTATATTAGGGCAAAGCCTGATAAGTAAACAACATTTTAATTAACTGTCAATGGCCTGTGTCTTTAAAGGATAGGTTCTAATTTGTAAAAGTCTCTCTTATTAGAATACTCAAACCACCATATGTACATTAAAAGAGTTATTGGTTGAAGTGAGCATTCCTCCTGACCATTTAGGCTGTCAAGCAATCCCCTTCTAATGTGACTGCACTGTAAAAGCTGATTTTATGTTCTGTGTCCAAGAAGCCGCAAGTGTCTGCACGCATATTCGCAGGGGTCCATGTGCACCCCGATATTAAAGGGTAACTACAAAAAAAAAAGTGACATCCATACACTCAGGTCTATAGTACAGAGCACAATTAAGTCCCGCCCACACCGGAAGAGAAAACAATTCATCGCTCTCCATTGACTTTGTATTGCGTGAAGGTTCCTCCTTGTCACTTCAGTCTGCTAGCAAACAACAGAAACATGCCTAAAAGCTGCTGTGTGGTGGGATGCACTACCAACAGGGTAAAGAAAGACGTTTTTATAAGCTGCCGAACCCAAAAACTGAACCTTTAAGAAGACAAAAGTGGATCCAGACATGAGGCATCAGCAGGAAGAATGGGAAAACTGTGGGATCCTGACACTCAGTATGTTTACATGTTATGCTAACTATATTGCTGTAAGTTAAGCTAAAGCATTTTGACAGTAAGCAACTTGTGTAGTGGAATGTGGCTAAATCAGAAAGCTATGCAGTATTATGTTTGCAAGTGCCTTAGCTAACTACAGAAACTATTGAGTTTGTCCTCTCTGCTAGACACAGGGTGCTAAAATAATCCTTTGACATGCTGAGATCTAATGTTTTTAGCTAGCTGCAGGCATTTTGTTAGCGTTTCAGCCCTTGGTTGCATATTGTGGCGTCGATTGTTTTCCCCTCTGGTGGGTGTGGTTTCAGAGCATGACGCATTGCGCTCTGTCTCTGTGTTTAGTGTCGCTAAAATTCTCAACAGATGCATATTTAAGGAAATACTTGTGATATATACATTGAAGTCCAGTCAATCACAAGGATTCATCTCCATGGTATTATCACCCAGCTGCTCGCTTCATCACTACAAGAGCACTGGATATGGCTTTAATCAACCAATGTTCCGATACGTTCGTCTGCCAGAGAAAAGCCAAACCAATTGCTATGTGACTCTTTGGAGACTTGTTCATTTTATGTTTTAACGGGAAGGAACCAGGTTGTTGTCAGGATATTTCAGCTTCTGCAAAAGTAATTCACAGGCTACACATGGCAGATGTCCCCAGCAACCCTTGAAAATACATTGTGGAAAAGGAAATACATATTGTAATGCCAGATTAATATTATGATTAGCTAACCAATTATCAACACAAACAGCCAGTGACTCCTTTACGTGTGTTCGTGCCACCAGGGTCTCCTGCTTAGCGGCTTCCTCTGCTTCTATAGCAACCAGTAAGCAAAGCTATCTCTTGTTTCAGAGCTCCATTGTTTTGTTTCCCATTTTAATTGAGTGACCTTGTGTGTCCTGCTCAATATGTTTTAAAATAACACTTTTAATGCCAGGCGAATTGTGAAGCAGTTATTTTATTACCCCTTCTGCATTACTGATTAGAGCATTGAACTTAATCACACTTTCACAAGAGAAGTTCAACTGCAAAACAAAACAGTGTTTCACAACAGATACCATCATATATGACTATGCATTGAACCATTTCCCTTCCTTAATTTAATCATAGGTCATAATCTCAGACACAGTTGTGTCTTTAGCTGTTTCACTGCTGAAAAGATAGAAGTGATTGTGTTCCTCTGCTCAGCTGGAAAGATGGAATGGAAACCACCTGTGTTTGTCTGACATTCCTCTTGCTCAACGATGAACTGTGCTGCTGGTTTGTGACCTGATTACCTTGTGCTGTAAAGGATTATCTTGTCTGTTTATGAAATTATGAAATTGTTAAACAGCTTCACACCGCTCATTTTCCAGTGATGTAAGCATCTCCGTCTTCTCTGCTCATTAAATTTCCTCCAGCTTTCTGCCCAAGTAGGACAAGAGCAGATCTGTTGCACATATGTGCGCTCTGAACATGTAACTCATGTCTACTTGACAATTAGCAAGAAAATTCTCATTAGTGAATGACTTATTGTTTATTTCAAGGTGTCAAACATCATAGACAGCCTGCATTAGGTCTGGATACCACATCATTTGAAACACATATTGTTTAATACACAAGTGGGAAATTAAAAAAACCACAATGTTTGTCATTTTTAAAAAAGATGTAGCACTAACTCTTGTGCAATAAGCTGAGAAGGATATAAAATGGGGGTATAAACATCCAAAAGGGACTCTTTTTTTAAAAACAAATTGAAAATAAATAAAACCAAACAAATATGAATCAATAAACTGTCTCATAGAACATTTCCGTCCTAATTTGAGAAAGTCCTTTGAGTGCAGTGAAAGAGACCTTGCTCTGAGGAGCGCAGGGGATTAATGGACTTCTAAAGGATCAGTAATTCGCTGATACAAGGGGGAGCCAAGTTGTGTAAAGCCTGTTAGGTAATGAGAAGGATTCACTGCTGAATTTGATTGGAGGCCAGTGCAGTGAAGCCAGGACAGGAGTGAGATGGGAACGCTGTGGAGTCATGGTAATCTTCCTGCGGAAATTGGGATGAGATGAGATACAACTTCTTCACTTCAGCAAGAAGGGTTGTGAGGAGAAAAGAGCATGGATGTATTTTTTTTGCCACATTTGCGCCGTAGCTCTAGGAACGGCAATGGAGGTTGGGTGGTCATGGTGCCCAGAGGATGAATCCTAATGACTTTGGTGATCCCCTGACCTTTTTCTCTCTCTATTTTTTTTTTTTTTTTTTTTTTTACTGAAATCTCTCGACAACTATTGGATGGACTGGCCAGCAGGTCAAAATTTGCGCTTCAGTGAAATATGTTCTACCAGATGGATTTTTTTAAAGACAATTTTTGGGCATTTTTGTTGTTATTTGACAGTTTACAGTGACGATGGAGACAAGAAATATAGGGAGAGAGGGAGAGGGGTATAACATAGACCTACAGGAACGTTGCGGTTATGTGGCACAGTATGTGCCTTAACCACTAGCTACCAGGGAGCACCCTACCAAATGGATTGGCACACATTTGTCACAGACATCCATTGTTCCCAGAGGATGCATCCTAAAGACCTTAGTGATCTCCACACTTTTCCTCTATCACCACCTGCAGGTTGATATTTTTGGTTTAGGGTGACTGTCAGTTGGTACAGACATGTGGGTGGGGGACCCACAGGGTGAACTGAAATCACTTGGATGATCCCCTGACATTGCCTCTAGCGCCACCATCACTAAGCTTTTAATTTGTCTAATACTTTGATTTATGACCAAAAACCTGCAAAACTAACATTCTGTCAGCCTCACTGGCCGTTAGCGTTTAGTGCTAATTAGCAAACGTGAGCACTCAAAGCAAAGACGATGAACATAGTAAACATTGCCTGATAAACATCAGCATTGTCACTTTGCATGTTAGCATGCTGACATTAGCATTTTGTTCAAAGCAACATTGTGCGTAAGTCCAGCCTCACAGAGCCGCTACAATAAGCTGAATACAATCTGAAATACACTTCCAAATATATAAAAAAATCTATGTCAAAAAAAGGACAATTCAATATGACCAGTTCTAGGAAATATAAGTGTTATTGTTGTCATGTAGAAATGTTAATTCCAATGCCCAGTCTTCAGCTGCTTTTACACTATGGTGGGTTTGCAGGTGGAAGATATCACTGAAAGTAAACTTTAAATGCTAAACACATCTCAAGAGCAGAGGGTATTTGGCTAATCACTGTATGTTTAAATTACCATTTCCATATACTAACTAGGAGAATCTCTTTACAATCATGGAGGGCAGAAAATGCAGCCTGTTGATTACTTTTCAAGGAAATAGGCCAGACATGTAATTGTACCATTATGTTGTTTATATGATGATTTAAACAAATTTAAGGAGGCTCTGTAGACTTGATTTGATTAAATACAGGATGAAGGGGTTTCTAATTCAGTTTGCCACCCCTTTCAGGTTTAACATTTTATTTTTCTTGATGACTCGTTCACAGTTGCCGTTTATGGCCATTGTTAGCTTGGGTAACACCTAACAACCTAACTCAAGTGACTTAGGGTCAAACTCCCAAGGCATTCCCGAAAAGAACTAAAGTAATGGGGTGGGTTCGGGTTCTCGATCTAGCAACTGAATGACATCTGAAATGAGAAACAGCAGGTGCTATTTCCTGCAAGGAAACACAGAAGCAAGGCCTTTGTTGCACCCTGTGTGATGGCCATCGGCACAACAAGGCAGCTGGAAAGATTTCAAAGGGACCGTATCAGAGCCCTGCTGGTTTCATGTTCTCCCATCATCCTTTGTGAATGTTCTGACAATGCCTGCTGGAGAGATAGTTGAGGCTTTACTGTAGCTGCCTCACTGAACTGCTGTTTCAGATCTATGTGATTTATATTGGCCCTTCAGTATTTAGTTGACGCCTCAATTGAGAGCAATGCACATTAAGTTACATGGCTTTTAGTACTTTATGTTTCAAGTAGCTTCCCTGACATAAGATATTTGATCATTTTTAAAGTCTGATGCACCTTGAAAGACGAAGTACAATACTGCAGACATTTAACCATTATTTTTGCCCTGCTGTAAACCATGTGTACCACTGACAAAATAACAGTTTCATTCTGAAGGGCAGAATGGGAGCGTAGAAGGTGCAGTATCTAATAGGGTGTCATTAAATGATCAGTTTAGGTGTTTGTGTTTTTCTTCCTGCATTAAGCTTTTACTTACATTTCTTTTTTTATGGTATAACTTGACTGATTTTATGTCTTTGCTGGCCTTCCAACATCCATGAATTTCTGTCTTATATTTCTGAAAAATGGGCTCTGGCTCAGACAATGTTCTTCACTGCTGCAGTATGAAACTGCTCCATCTTCTATATTGCTGGGGCTGTTTCGCAGTGTTAAGGTGGATTTATAGATGAGCATGAAGAGATTACAGAATAGCTAAGAAGCCCACGCACATTACTGGTATAGCTACACCGTAGTGGATGTGCGCCTCCTTGAAAATGTGCCAAAACATCAGGGCTGGAACAGCTAAGAGCTGTGATTGTCAGCCTGGGCTGCTTGTGATTTCTCCTACAAGTACATATTGTTGATAGCGAAGACAACATTGAGGAAACTGAAGAAAAAATAGTCTGCTTCTTTTCAGTAACACTAGCAAAGACCTCTCCACTGTAAACCTTCTGCTCACCGCTTCCCCATCAGAGTGAGTTAACAACATAAACATGGCAATTGCGAGAGACAATGTGAAATAGAAGTTACATGGATGTAACTGCAGTTATATAAGTGCTGTCGCTCATATCACAACGTGAGGTGCCTCACGCTGCAACTCTATGTTACCCTCAGGACTAAGCACTTGTGTTGTAGAGTAAAGAGCCCTATGTTTGTGTGCATTATACATGATGGTAGATACTTGGAGCCATGAAGTACCAACCAATGTCTGCTGGTAGGTACACAGGCAGGTCTTTTAGTAAAGGCCTTTGCATGTCTTCTTCATCTCCCACATCTTCAGGGCCTCTCTGATTGAGCAGCTGGGAAGTAAGAAATGGTCCATCCTTTATCCCCATCTTCACCATCACTGCTGCCACCAAGACCCCTTTACAAGCCAGCTGCTCATGTTGTCACCTGTACCCTCCTGTGAATAGTTGAGATAAGTGAACTTCCTGGCAGAAGAAGAATATGGAAGGAGCTTCTTGGTAAACTGTTTGCCTGGTCATGAACCAAGGGAGCACACTTGGAAAACTGACGCTTGACACCTTCTTTCTGCTGTAAGCACATATCAGTGAGGCATGAATGAACAAATCCAATTCAGAGATTCTTAGAAAGGGGTGATGCTTTTAGACATCTGATCTGTTTTCCCAGTTCTTGACGTAGATACTTGAACTTGGGTTCACCTAATATTGGTGAGATGACAGTTTAAGCAGATACCACATTCATTTATGGATGGCTGCACTTTGTGATTACCAGGGGGAGCAGTGGGAGGGCTAGGTAGGACAGTTATTTTCAGACCCATAAAGTCTGGAGTGCAGGTCTGTGGAATAATCCACCACCCCAAAGGCCTCGCTACCTCCAGCGCAATAACAGCCTGTCTCCAACCTTAAAAATAGCTGGACGCTGGAACTCTCATTATAACCATCCATCCCTGCAGTGGAAAACGCCTGACAGAGGGAGGGAAAATAAAGTTTGTTTATAAACTAAGCACATGCGCCTTGCCAATGCTTTTTAGCGAGTGATTGCAGTATATTACATGTCCAAGTAGTGATAAGTGCAGGATGCTGTATAACACAACGGGGAAAAGGATACGGATTAGAATTTGAATGGTGATGAGTGAGTCTTTTTTGGTGATTTTCACAAATATAGACAGTTTAAAAACCCAGGAAGCATCATACGTGACAAAGAAGAAGTGGCATTCACCTACGTCATTAGTTTCAAATAGAGCAAATTTGATTTAAATTGCACGAGAGCTACAAGAAGTTAAAGATGTTATACACAACCTTTCGCCTGCAGGCAGTGAAGTGTGTTGTTTGACGTTATTGGGATGAATGATCTCCCGGTGAAACCACGTCTTTTCTCACATCAAATAGATCACAGTAGATCAGCCTCCACACTAAGCTGTTGGGAGCTCTTCTAATCGGCTCAACTTTCAAGGGTCAAAAAAGAAAAAGGCGAAAAAGAGTGTGAGAGAGAGGTGGAACCCGTACTGGGAGTTGGTGTGTGTAGGTGTTTGTGTTTGCGTGTGTGTGTGTGTAGGGGAGGTGGGTTGCTGAGAGGCGGCCCTAGGCTGAGTTCGGCTAAATTCACACCAGCTGTAGTGATGTCAGTAGGCAGTGTGTCGAATATTCCGGCTCAGAAGCTCCGGCCAGGCTTGTGTGTAAATCTGTGTATTCAGGTGCGTTATGTGAAGTCATCTCGACCGAAGCGGCCAAACTCGGGGTCCGCAGGGAAGCTGGCGTTCCCAGGCTGAAACCTTTCTTCCTTTACCATCCCCATTCACCCATCATTTCTCTTACTGTCTCAGCCTCTCCAATACTCTCTTCCTCTGTTTGAGTTGTTGTTCCTCCTGCAGGTCGAACTCTTCCACTCTTGACTTTAGGTCAGTCTCCCACCCTCCTCCTCTTCTCTGTCAATACCAGCAGTTTGTTTCCAGCTTTCATGGTCGCCTCTCCTCTAACAGCAGAGTGAAATGAAGACTTGATATCTCTTTCCATCAACCACATACTCATATTTTAGAACTTAAAACATTATACAAATACGTCACCAGTATCAATCTGGCAAAGTGTGAACCTAAATACAACAAATCTTTATCAGTTCTATTATTATCCAGTCTGTTGAGATTGATACTGCGCTCTTTTCTTAATGCCTTGTTTTTGCTTGACATAACATCCAAGATGCGAAGGTGCACACACCAAAAAGTGACGTCATCAGGCTTCTTCCACAAGGTCTCACTGTCACTCAAGCTTCACAAGAGAGAGAGACAGAGGGTAAAGCCGTAAGAATCTCATTTTACTTTAGTATGTTTGATGAAATTATTCAGAAGTAAAGTTTAAGTTCCAGCCAATATTATTTAAGGCAGAGAACACAAATCAGAAGCTCTTTTTTGGGTCATAGCTGCGCCCTTTGCTGTGCAAACGACTTTGTAACAACATGTATAAGCCGATTGTAATGTAGTCTTGTAGTCTTGTGTACCTTTTAATAGTTCAATCAGGAGAGACTTCACTATGAGTGAACAAATATTTAATGACACGTGCATAATAAAGTCTTTGGCAATTAGACCCCATCGTGACGTCATCATATTTTTAGGGGGATAGAGAAGCCATGAGTAGTATAGGATACACCCCCATGGAGTGTAGACACTGATGGTGGTGGGAGGATATTGAAGATCTGGATGTGATGAGGAGTGAACTTCTGATGAGCTCCAACCGGACACTGAATGTGGTGAACTGGAGGTGAACGGGGTGGAGGAGGGTCGCAACGACAGCTGACAGCAAGCGAGAGGAGAACAGATTTAAAGTTTGACCACAGCAATATGATTGGCTGATGGAGATCGTGGCGAAATATGGTTGGATAAGTGAGAGAGTGAACACCCATAATCAGCTGATTAAGAAAGCAGAGAGAGAGATAGAGGGATGTGAATGAATGAGGCATAAAGATAGTCTTTCTGATTGAACTTACAGGTCAGGGTTTAGTGATGGGAGATTTGATTGATTTGATTTGATTGGATCACAATACGGAGCTGTACAGGACTGTTGCCTCCATCCATACCTCCATCACCCATGTTGTTAGATCAGGAGGAGGAGGGAGAATGTAATAAATTAGACCCCAACCACCCTCTTCAGAAATGTAAAGAAAGTTTTTGTAGATCACCTCTTACCAATGACATCGCTCCAGCTGTGACCTGCGGCCAAGTGCAGCTTTATGTGCTGGGCGGGGCTAGCCAGTCGCCTCAACATTTGATTGGATGAAATGTTTGGATACGCCTAGAATTCAAGGTGGGTCATCAAAAACATCGTAACGATTTACAGGAACAGAAAGAAGACAGATTTAGATTTTTGACGTAAATGTGTCATGTAACAAGAGATAACTGAATAACTGATGCAAGGACACAGGATTAGAACTGGGAATTATTTTCTTTTTTTTTACTTTTTTCTTTAAACAAAATGCTGAGAATACACAGTTACAGGTGTCATAACAGTCACGCTGGCTGTTTTCTCAAATGTATGTACTAGGCGAGCAGATCGTCTCCTTTTGTGTCAAATCACAAGTGTAGCATCAACAAAACAAGTTTTCCAGGATCCATTTTCTTCATATGTTTGCACTCTATTTAACTACTATCATTCTGTTTCTCTGTAATTTTACTCTTGTTATTTCTGTCTACTCTGTACACATGACACCATATTTTATGGGAGAGAGCCCTCCTCTGTTGCTCTTCTTGAGCTTTCTTCCTTTTTGAGTTTTTCCTCATTAGAATCAAGGTTTTAAGGATAGAGACTGTCAAATCCTGCACAGATTTTAAAACCTTTTGATTTGTTTCTAAAACAAATTTGTGATTTGTGACCATGCTACTTGGGGCTACATAAATAAAATAACTTGAAAATTGACTTGAAGTCAAGATTCATGTCAGTGCGTTTAACAGTTATTTCACTTGAAGGTTATCAGTTGTATATAATTTCAAAGTTTTAAAAGGCTCCATTTTACAATAAAAACACAGGTCACCTTGGTTAACAAGAGTTCAACACAATATATCTAGGGTTTTGCCCCCACTAATAATCAAAAACATCTTGTTTGGATGAGAATCTATAGTGAACCCCACTGCTCTGGTTGTTGCGGTTTGTCGCACCATCTGTATCTGAAGAGGATAGAGATTCAGAGTGCATATCATGGTGTATTTTCATGAACAATACAGATGCTAGTTTCTCAGTTTATTGCATAAGCAGACCTATCCATGCAGTTCTACACAGTAGGAGTCCTAGTTGAACCGTGCTTCAATTATTTTCTTGATCTTTTTCACATTAGTTTTATTTAAAAAGCAAACCCAGGTACAGTGCATTTGGCCCACAGAAGCATCAAGAGCTTTCTTTAGTGAAGGAAGCTGTGCGTCAGGTTGATAGGGTGTGCTGCGAGGCTGTCCTTCTGCCGCCCACAGTGGGAAACTGCTGAAATCACAAAGGCAAATCTCCAGTTAATTTAGTTATAGGACAGGAGCAGGAAGTGATTGTGTGGACGGGATGTTTACTTTACTAAAAGTTTGTTACTCTAACCTTGTGAATTGAGGTGCAGGAGTCCCACATGAGCAGAATAGGTGTGTGTGTGTGTGTGTGTGTGTGTGTCTGTGCAGAGGTGGAGGGGTGAGGGGCATTCAAAGGTTGTGCACCACTGTAACAGATGAAAGAACATACCTCAGAGTATCGGGTTACAGTAAATCTAATTAGAGGATTACTGTTGTGATAAGGATTGGAAAGCTTGTTTAGCTGTTCGTATTCTGGTTCAACTTCAATTACACACTGGGTTGGTCTTGATGTAATGCAATATAATTATCTTGTAATTATACCTTTTGAGGATGTTTAGTAATGCAATATGCCATTTTGCAACTGCAAGTTGAGGCCACACTGTTAGAGGGAGCTAGATGAGTGCCAAAACTAAATGATAACTTCAAGAGCAATTCTGCTGCGTATATTACCACCAACAGGGAGTGGATGGAGGCCTGCTACCAGTACCTGGGTTAAAATCTAACTGAAATTTGAAATAGATCTTTGCTAAGAAATCAGTATATACACTATATCCTTGGTGTTTGGTTTTGACTTCTCTACTTATTTGGTCAAAACTGCAAAAAAAAAGAAGCTGTGATTGTAAGTATATTTTTCTTGTGACCGCGCTCATACATAAGTGTTCTCCACAGGGTGTACGTTTTTGGTCCCGCCTGACAATGGCACTAAAATTGTTTGTAATATCACTTAAATCCTAATGGCCGTACAGTTAACCAGCTGGGGGTCCAATGTTGTTGGGCTGAGATTACAGGACTACCCGCTGTGCGAGTTTTGACTCATTTCTGGTCATTTATTACTACATCTGAACCCATGAAAGAAAGACATTTAACACTCGCTAGACATAACACTGTCTGTCTCTGTGTGTCAGCCCTGTGATTGACTGGTGACCTGTCCAGGGTGTACTCCGCCTCTCGCCCAATGTCAGCTGGGATTGGCTCCAGCCCCCCCGCGATCCTCTGAGGATAAGCGGTATAGATAATGGATGGATGGATGGATGGATAGACATAACACTAAGTGCACAGGAGCTGCCAATGACTCAGATGGTGATGAAATAAAAGGAAAGTAAGCGCCCAGTGGGAATCAGTGCTAATGCTAGCAAGCTAGGCTAACTAGCTTCCACTTTTCAAATGGAATATAAACTTAAAGTCCAACTGAAATTAAATTGCATTTTTTTGTCTGTAACAGCATATCTGCTCTGGAAATCACTTGTCATGTGTTCTCCTTTGAAAATAAAATCAGAAACCAAAAGAGACAAGAGTTTGATCAACAACTACATTAGCTTTCCTGCCAAAGTCTCCTTCTTATGTAACTTACAAACATGAACACAAGTCTTGTCCTGCACATAGCTTGTTGAATGAGCCACCAAACAAACACTCACTGGGGAAAAGTGCACTGCTAATGTCAGTTTGGAGGCTAGATAGCAAAAAACAACTATTAACAGTACATTTAAAAACACGTTGACATTATTTTTGACTACAAAAAGGGATGACTAAATGTGCTTTCAGTCGGACTTTAACAGCATGATGGGTCCTCACTCATTTTGAATGACTTTTTCAGTAGCACACTGCATAACAGAAGTTGACAAGTGCGTCTCCTAGCAACACTGGCTCTCAGATGTCTGCCATAACTGCCACCCAGAGGCTTGAAGCTTACGACTTGTCTACACAGGAGGCATTTGAGCTGTGTTGTTTAGTCGTCCATCTCACGCACGTCTGACAGAACAGATACACTTCTATTTTAATCAATACAGCTGTCTATACAGGCCGCACAACGGCTCGCATTCACTCACGCTATGCACGCATAAACGTATTTTTACGCTTAGATTTTCTTGTTTTACACGTGTAACTACAGTTAAGGTGTATTGGGCTGCGAGCGCTGCCAAAATATGGGTGACCTACACTCAACAATGTGCCTGAACGCTTCCTGTGAAGGCAGTGACAGACGACTGAAGCTTTCGCTACACAGGCTGTGTAGACATTGTGTTAGACGCTTTCAAAATATGTCCAAAAACAGTTTTATCCTCCCTTGACAGATGGAAAAATATGCACAATAGCTGTAGTATCATTAGTTTTTATTTCCTTACACAGAAAGTGAGGAAATATATTTTGTATTACAGTAATTCCTATTATCATTTGGCCAACACAAGGTTAAAAAAGCAAAACCAGCAGGATCCTCAAATGCTCAGATGTTCCAATCCATATTGTGGTTTTTATAAACAATGATATCATCCAGCAATTACACATGTCCATGTGATAGAACAACTCATCGTTTGACTTATTTTGATAAGACTCAAAGGTCACCCAGGGATGTCCTGTGTTAGAGGTGTGTTTGGATACACTCACTCAGCCCATCCTGTGACGTATTTTCTGAATAGGTCTCTGTGGAGACAGGATGACAGAAAAACCATATTATTCCTGTTCCTTATGACTCAAGTCCAGCTGAGGTCAAGATCAGGATCCCAGTTTTTCCTGGGAATTTTTGCAAAAATTGACTCCATTTTCCGGAGAAAAATACCTGCTGGAACCTGGGATTTTTAGCATGCATGTTCTTCTCCAAACCTCTGTAATGCTACCAAATAACTGCCAGTCCGGCCTTGAAATGGCATTATTAGCATAATTTAATTGTATCAATTTTTTTGCAGTTTCTTTTAGTTACTTTTTGTGCTGTAGTTGCAGCTTACAGTTCAGCTGTATTATATTTATCAATGTAAAACCTGTAAATGAAAAGTATGCAGGCAGTTCATCAAGTAGCTCAATCAGAGATGCAGAACTCCATCCCCAAGTCAGAGTGCAGAGCGGCATTCAACAGGTGGAGGACTGAGTGCATCAGATCACCCTAATGTTACAAGTGAGCGTCCAAAGCTCCTGTGTCTCTAACCATCGAAACAACGTGCAGACAAGGCAGACAATTACAAATCGAATCGTTATTTTCAGTTCAAAGATTCATAGTCTAATTCTTCCAAAACTAAGCAATCACACCACTGTTTAAAGGAAAGCACTGATTCTGACTATCTTCAGTACAGTAGTAAGTTCAGTTGGTTCAAACTGTTAGATTCAGTTAAGCAAAAAAGCAAAAGCCCACATCACAACATGGTCATTTATGTGGCTTTCTCTGTCTTTCAGTTAGCTTTTATCCAAAAAGTAATGTACTGTGTATCATTGCTAAACTGACAACGGTGATCTCAGTCACCTGTAAGGGAAGCTACTGATCTGGATAGTGATGATGATTCATTCAAGTCAGTTCAGTTTGGTATCGAAGGTTCATTTGTGCATGTACTGAACACCTGTAGTCAGGACTATGCTCTCAAACTCTACTTTACTACACTCTTATAAAACACACTAAAACTGATAAGAGGACATGGTGAAAAACAGGAACAAACACTTAATAATAATAATAAAACACAATACCTAATTTTTGTGGCCACTTGGGAGCAGCAGAAACAAGTAGTGAACACAACATGGGCATATGACCTTTTATGTTGTTATGGCAAACTTGTTGGCAAACTGTTCCTTATTCACACATCCAGCAATTACAGAGAAACATTAGCACTGATTTAGAATCCTGATTCTGGCCACCTGGTGAGCACAAGTCCAATATTCACTCTCTTTTAGCTCTGTTTTGGTCTCCACCAACTCCTGAGGGAAATATCTGGCTCTTTAGCTCCTAAATGCTCCACTCCACGGGTTTTCAGAGCTTTGTCAGTGAAAACAGCTGCCTGCTGCTGCCGAAAACGCCAAAAACGAGGGGAGCTGCAGATCCAGGTGATAATTCTCTGTAGGTTCGTCATGACGAGAGATCCCCTTCACATTAGGCATTTTCAGACTGGAGGAGCTTTTTCATAGCTCTAAGAACAGTTGGAGGACCCCCTCCCTTTTTATTGTGTTTGCACTGCAAGAACTGGGAACGATCGTAGCTCTTAGAACGCCGTTTTGAGGAACTTTTTTAGCTCCTACTTCAGAGTAGGTACTCTCCCAGCACAAGAGGAACCTTGAATGAGTACAGTGATTAGGCCGAACACATGAGCCAACCTGTGTAACAGCTCGTAACGGTAGCCTTAAAAAATGGTCCCAACCAAATGCAAACAGAAAAAAAGCCCTTGAAGGTATGTAGTTCTCGGGGGAGCTCCCCAGTGGGCAGTTCCTCTCCGGGGGTCCCCACAACTTAAAACGAAAACGCCTATTGTCATTGGATACATTTTTGTTGTAAAAATATCGGTTATTGCCACTTTAAGGGAAAACCCTCACGCCTGGTGACGACATTTAACTGTGTGTGTGATTTCAGAGTAACCTTGGAGTCATTTCCCTCACACTGAAAAAAAAACATGAAAACACTTGAACAGGGGCCTGTGTGTGTGTGTGTGTGTGTGTGTGTGTGTGTGTGTGTGTGTGTGTCTACGCATGTGAAAGCCTTAGATGCACATTGTGATACTATTACACTGCTGGTGTAATCATAATCCCAGAAACTGACAGAGTCATTAATGTTTACAGCACCTCATGATGGACATGTCAGTCTTTGACTTCAGAGGGCCGTTTAATATATGATCAAGCAAAGGGATAAGAGGTCACTCTCACCCCCCAGAGGCATATCTGTGTACATGCCTAGCGAGCTTTGCGGTGTGGAAACCTCGCCGCCACTGAGGCTCCTTGGCACAAACTCTGCATTCTTTTCTTGACCATCACCCTTGGATTCCTCAGGGGCACTGCCATTAAATAGTATACCGCTGTCCATCTTGCCAGTTTACTGACTTAAATTCCTGCATGGTTTCCACCCTCCGCCCTATGGTCAAAAGCAACATCTTTTTGCCAGTCCTTGAGTTGAATGACTCTTCCCAGTGGTTATGAGGCAGTTTATCCTCGCTGGCACCGCTGCCAGTAATGCCAGCGTCCATTTTACTGCTGGTATTATATTACCATTGTCTCCAGACAGCGCCTTTAAACATTAGCAGAGCCCTTTTTTATTGGGTGTGTTGAGTTACGACTGATGTAGCAGTGAGACGGAGCAACTGTGCTGGTGTAGGGATTAGCTCACACAAAGGATGAAACTTTGTACTGCCTTGCACACTGTTATCACACCAACCCATCTTTTTTGGGATTGAAAAAAATAATTACTAACTAATTGTCAAGAACAAACTGGCTGCTGGACGTGTCTATTTAATACGGACAGTATCCAAAACAAACACTGCCACTGCTGACATGGAGATATGTGCTGTCTGCACTGAAGTGCCAACCTGACAAATACCCCAACCCTTCCCTGCTTCAGAATACCAAGCTTAAGTTTCTTTTTCAGCTCTTTTAATGCATAGCTCAGTCCTCATGTCCACTTGTATTTTTTATAGCACCCTTTGATGTAATATTATAAAACAATCCTCCACCCAGCCCTTTTCAGCCTTCTCTCTCCAGCCCCTTTTACACTTCTCATTTCAAGTGTCTCGTATGTGGATAAAATCCAGATGAGATTTAAGACATTTGCATTTACACTTAGCCACATATAAGCGTCTTCGTTGGCCAGTGGTGTCTCCAGACTTTTTTGACTGGGGTGGCCCAAGTGGGGCACTGACTTATACATGAAGTACACGAATGTGCGCGCACACAAATACACACACACACACACACACACACATACACACACATGTTGGAATAGCATTAATTTACAATTTCTGTCTCCACCACTACTTATCTACTTTAATTACTAACATTACAGTATCTTACAGTTTCTTACATTCCTGTGTTTAAAATTAAAATTTAATTCAAAAGATAAATAGACCGACCAATCACAACACAACAGAGTGGCACCATACAAATGTAACACAAAGCTTCCTTACTTTATTCTTTAAGTCCTCAAAAAGACATCGCATCTCTAAAAGTAGGTTACATACAAATAAACACAATATTATACAGTCAGAGTATAAAGTACCAACAATAAAAAAGTAAAGAGACTGTGTGGACAAAATATTGTATTGACAAAATTGTGCAAAACTTCAAATCTACAACACAACAGCAAAATATGAACTAAGGTCCTGCAGATAGCCAATCATGGTTTAACATAATAGGGTGGCACCTGCGGTGGCCAATCAGACTTCAGGGGTGGACCCATCCCAGGCCATCTGCACCTGAAGCTATTTGATAACTGCCAGAATCACCACAATACGAGCGACTTTTAGCAGCACTTTAGTTACAATAACACAAACATGGATGAACTGTATTTATGAACTACAAGCGAGACTAAAGTTTTATCGTCTTCACAAGCTGTCACGCCACTCCCTCACCCAAACAAATCACTGCTCTCTCACCCCTGCAGATCATTCAATGGTTGCACTGATCAGGGATCAGATAAATGCTACAACAGCTATGATCATATGTTTTGAAATCGTTGGAGCCGCTTTTTCCTGTTGCTTTGATGAGACAGGGAGAACGATGGCTATTTTTTGTGTAATTATAGTGTAACTTTAGCTGCCGGTATCACAGAGGAGAGACCCTGTGTGTGTCTATTTTCACTGACAGTTGGGAGGAGTAAATATTACGTATGGAGAGACAGATGCATTTACACCTTTACAACATCTGGCTAGAATGCTGGTTCGGATCTCAGAGACCGGATAGCTGTCCAATCCACCAAAGGCTCGTGAAGTGATTAAGTCACTTTCTCTGTCTGGTGATCTTAGCCATATTTCCTGACCAAGTAGGTAAATAAAAAATGAGTTTATGTCTGTCTCGTGAATATATAACTCCCCTGAACAATCACTAAAATTTGGATGGCAGATACATCATTTCACAATTACCTCATTTCAAGTCTGGGCATTCAGACCAGACAGTATCAAAGCTCAGTGAAGTCCCAGTTGAGTCTCAGAGAGAGTAAAAGTCAGTGTGAGCAGAGAGATGACAGTCCAGATCTCCGTTGACCCAGACACACTGGTGGACCACCCGCCAACACGGAGACTTTCAAAGTGACGTGACGGGCGCTGTCTCAACCCTCCGCCAAGCACCACATCGGGGATTTGAGGGGAGGTGTAACACCCATGCAGTCATCCACATCTCCCAATTGCTTCCAAACTCTCATTAATGTGTTAAGTGTCAGTGATATGAAAATGGTGATCGCCTAAAGTGAAATGAAGTTGCACTCCTAACATGCATTTGCTCTTACACAAGGCAGGCGCGGGCATGCATTTTTAATCTTCGCAGCTTCCAAGACTCCGATGTCAGTTCCAAAAAAATAAAGCAGAACAAGCCGGGGCCGCATGACAAAGCCTCTAGCTTAATAGAAGACGGTGTCAGCGTGCAGACGGCACAGAGTCTGCTTAACCTTTTTTTTTTTTTTTTATCCGTCAAGATCTTCAGCTGAATGTGAGAAGAGGTTGGAGGGATTCTAGTGTCTCGTTTCTGTTAAGCACTTTACTCACTCAACCTCACCTCCTCGTTCTTTCTGCAGCAGAGGCCTTCAGCTGCTGAGATGAGTTTCATTTGCCCAGAGCGGAAAGCGAAACAAAACCAGCAGCACGTGTTGAGGCTGATACACAAAACTGCAGTTTCCATGGTTACACATGTAAAATAATATAAATCAGAAGTTGGTGCTGCTGACATTACTCCACCAATCATGGGCTTTAAATAGCATATATCTAAATATTTACTGTTGCCACCGCAACTCTAACCGGGATAACTGGCTCAAAAACACCTTGCTAAAAAGGATATGCATTCAATTCAATTAATTGATTACTCATTTTATACAATCAGAGCAACCTATGCACTCATCTCAGAGACAGGCAAAAAAAAAATGTAAAGATGACAGACTCTTTCTCCTAATTCCTTCTGTTGGAGAAAAAAAGTCTCAGCAAATAAACCACAGTAAAGACTTGACGAAATGTAATAGGCAGCCACAGAGAGAGAGAGAGAAAAAACACCTATTACTCAGAGGCAGTGACTTTGCACTTCATTCAAGAACTACATGTGTTACCAAGTGTTTATGAGTCCCAGTGAGTGGCCTTGCGGGACGTGGGAGTGGAGGACAAGGGCACAACAAAAGGGAGCAGTCTGCTTTAATGTGTGTGTGCTGGGATAGACGGGCAAGTTACAAGTCTAAGACTGGCCAGTGTGTCGCGTTGACAATGAACTGGCAGCATTAATAGGCCAGACCAGTGATTACTGTATGGGCATCAAACAAGTTCACACAGTTTATTCAAACCTTATTTGTACCATCGACCATTGCTCTTTTGTGGAGCAGTTTTTACTGCTGCAGAGGAGGTTAAATGAAAGTGGATGGCTACAACAGCTTCCTCTATTTTGGACTCTCTGGCTCTCCGTCTCCTCAAAGGTCAGCAGTGTCAAGACGGTTTGCTATTCGCCCATGGCACGAATTTGCATCTCAAAGTTCACCAGAGTCCAAAAAGAACTCCACACGGAACATTTGCATGATTCATTTTGCCTCCTCAAGCTGATTGATTCCTTGGAATGAAAATGGTTTTGCTGCGAAATTCTACCATTTTAAATTCTATTGTGTCCAATCCTTACTATCCTACTGTAGCCTATAATTCAGATATTTCTGGTCTAATAATGCCTATATGATTATTACACAGGCTACAGGCCGTCTGTCATCACTGGTGAACCGGATAGTAAAGTTTAATTCCGTCATAAACACAAATTCTCCTCAGAAATAATTAAAATGTCTAATAGTATTCCACTTTTTCAGTCTGCACACTCCCGCCCATGAGGTGCACTATGTGTGCAGCATCCATAAATCCGATTATAAATCATAGAACAAAGATGCTCCTTATAACTCCAGGAGTTGCCTGAGAATTATCAAAGTAATCCAGTGATCGTTGTCTGTACACACGAGTACATTGCAAACAAAAACTAAGCTAATTCGGCATACTCTGAATGTGACATTCAGTGATTTATGTTTTAATTTAGAGATGTAATTGTTTTGCAGGAGCACTTGGTTGTTCCCAATTGATATTGTGGAGGTTTAAGGATATTTGAAGTTTTTATAAACTGCTAATTGATGTTTTTAGGTAGTTTATTTATTTTAAAGGACTCTGTAAAGGGGTTTTTGTTTCAATGGGGTCTAATTTGTATTGTTGGGATTTTGTTTTTTTGGTTCATTTCAAATTATTAAGACCAAATATTATTTGTAATTCCTACCTAAGCCACCAGTGAACAACTATTATGTTCCTTTTATATCGTTGTCTGGGTTCAGTTGTTTTAAAAGATATACAGTAGTTATCAGTGACTAGTGAATAGGCCTGAAATTCAGTTGTGTAGTTATCTTTGTCAGCAGGTTGTGATCATTTCATTTTAAAGAGGGAATCCTTCGTCATCACTACCATGAGTAACAAACCCAAAACCCCCATCATTTTAGTCTAAACTCAGACCACAGTGTCTGTGCAGCGTAGAATGTTGGGGTGATACACTTCTACTACTTCTAATTATTATTCTGTATTGCACACTGATGTATGTACTGTAGGAGACGAGTTCTGATTTGGTCTGGTCCAGATCCAGAAGCAACCATGGCGAAAAACTCCCTGTAACAGGAAGAAACACAAAACACTTACAGTCAGTACAGAGCTGCTGGATTTTATAATCCTTGTTCTGTACAAGAAAATGTTTGTGGGCTCAGTGTATGGATAAACAGGTCAATTCAAACAACACCAGAGTCAGTTTGTCTTCAGGGTGTGACAGAGTTGTCCTCGTACCCTTCTTTGGTAAAAAAGGATGTAGGCTGTTTGCTGACGCCGCTCACAGACAGAGGCCCCGGTTGTCTCTGGGACTTTTGAATCATTAGAAGTGAGCCAGCAGTCGGCAGCGTCATCCAACCCCGCGTCTGGATACACCTCGTCACTCATGTAGTGTCCTAACAGGAGAAAAATCAGCATACTGTACAGCTATGTTTCTATAATGTGTCTGAGAACCTGATAGAGGACAGTCTGACCCTCCAGAGCCTAAATGGCTGACGCTCACCAGACTGACATCAGCCTGAAAAGAAACACACTTAACAACAGTTAGCTACACACACACATTAAACGCCAATACAAACAGACTAAAGGTTTCCTTTGGATTTGAACTCAGGTGAGTTATTTCTTACCTGGCTAGAGGTCACCAGCAGCTCCCTGAACAGCTTCTCCAGTTGAAATGCCACAGGTTGCAATCGGCTGAATTTCACACTGAACATTCATTTTGTCAAGGTTACATTAAATGGTAAATGGACTTCTCTTATATAGCGCTTTTCAACCTTAACAGTTCCCAAAGCACTTTACAGATTGTTCTCATTCACACAAGGTGCTGGCCTCCATCAGGTTCCAACTTAAGGTTCATTGTCTTACCCGAGGACACTTGGACACTTGGATCGAACCGCCAACCCTGAGGTTAATGGACGACCCACTCTACCTCCTGAGCCACAGCCGCCCTTACTATTACTGTTACATACTATTAGATTACTATCATGTGTTAATTCAGTGCAGGCTTTTCAAATCAATCTGCACTTAACTTGCAGTACCATGCAACTAAAAGAGATCAAGACTTTTTTTATTGCGGTGGACAACACAAAATAAGCACGTTTTAAGAGTCTGCAAATAGATGTTCACATTGTGAGGGACATTTCCTAACAAAGTGGTTCATCTTTTGTACTGATGATTCAACCGGGAGAATCATGTCCAGAACCAGGGGCGCCTGAAACAACTCCTCCCACCTCACAGACCTCTATAGCAATGACTAAGAATTTGCAACATCTCACAACAATGTGACATTGTGAGAAAATAAAACAATCAACAGAAACAAATTAACAAGCAGCAATTATAGAATGAAGTACGTGGCGTTCTGCATCCCCCAAATGGAATCCCACATAACCATGTACTGCATTTCTGTAATTAAGGCCCTTACAGTGTGTTTAGGATTCCTTTCTCATGACACAATTGAGTTTTCAAAAGAGTGTCTAATGAAAGAGTTATTACATTTCCATTATCATTATCATCATTATAATAACAAGCTAATGATCAGGTCTCGTGAGTGTATCTCTGACTCTCACACACGCAGACACACCTACACAGACGTAGACCCAGGGGCAATCTGTGGAAACATGCCCCCAACTATCTTGATCTCATGTGTGAACAGAGGTCTGGCTCCCCTCTGTTTGGGCTTGTATCACATGAAGTCCTAAAGAGAAATGGTTCGAACATGACCTCATCAGGCAGAACAAAAGACAGAGTGAAGCAGAAGAAGAGATAGAGTGGGGCTGGGAGGAGCAGAGCTGCCTCAAGGGAGCCAGGGCTAAAGCCTCTGTCGATGTTTTAGAGATTAGGTTTTGGGAAGTAAATACGTCTAATTGGGAGGGAGGAAGGAAGGGAGGAAGGAAGGGAGGTAAGTGGGTGGGAGGGAAATTCACAGTGGAAGGAAAGTAGCAATAGCAATATGAAGAGATGGTAAAATTAAAGCAGGTCAAGCTAAGCTTCAGCTGAGGATTAGTAGGCGCTCATTAAGTGCCTCTCTCTCTCTCTCTCTCTCTCTCTATTGGTCTGTCTCTTGTTCCCCCATATTATATTATATATATATATATATATATATATATATATATATATATATATATGGAGAGAGCTCTGATCTTTCAGGTTTGTATGTGTGTAAAAACTCTTTGAAAGGATTAAAGATCACAAATTTGGCAGCTCTAAGACCACACAAATAATTCAGGACTGCATCTATAGTAGTATGTGTATTAGTGCTGGTCACTGCTGAATATGCAGCCAGTAATGCAAATGCAGATAAGTGACACAGATCCTTGTCTGTGTGGGTTAATTATTTGTCGATCTGTTGGTAATGCCTCGGGGCTCCAGTAGGGGGATCGCGCTCCTCTCCCTCACTCAATACAGACAAGTGAAGACGAGAGCTGTGTGTGTTGGTCTCTTCGTCTTTCTCCCGTTACTATTCCCCCTGTTTAAGGTAATTACTGTCCACAAAACACTATAAATGTGTGAACACATGTTAGTAATAGTTATCTTACGTTACTGTTGTTAACTATGAAAGACAGTTTTGTGTTTTATTGTTATATTGTTTAAAGAGTTGTTGGCTAACTTAGTCGATGTGTAAGCTAGCTGCCGGAGACCTTGTCCGACTGCCATTGTTAGAATTTAAGCTAGTCACTGTTACCTTCACATATTTTTGCTGTAAGGTTCAAGCGTCTATTTTCACTGTAAGAGCCTAGTTCATATGCCAGCTAAAACTGAATAGGTAAAAGGTTAAAAATGCATCTCATAATTGAATGTTGTGTAACTCGGTAAAAAGATAATTTAAATAATTTAGAGAAAGTTCAAAAGATACGCTAGTCATAGTAACTGTGGTCCTGAGACTGAGTGTGTTTTGTTTGCATTCTTTAAAATGTAACTCAATACAGACGAGTGAAGACGAGAGCTGCGTGTTGGTCTCTTCATCTTTCTCCCGTTACTATTCCCCCTGTTTAAGGGCACAACACATCGCCAACAATAGCTGTAATACACACTGCTATTTTTTGGTCTCAATGACGCAGAGTGCTTCTTTCAGGACAAAATGAAGTGAGACCAGGCCCCCGTTTATAGTATTATGATGTGCAGCTACTTTGACGTAGCAACATTGAAACTGCAGGTCACGAGGGCCCAGAAATGGCTGGAAACATGCTGAGAATCACACACATGTACACACTTTTACTATAATGTAAATAGTCTAACATGTAAATTCAATTTACACATCATCATCATCATCATCATCATCTACCCTCTGCAGCATATGTGTGGTATTTTGCTATCTGTTTTGCTACCTCCTCAGTGAACAACACTGAGGCTGGTTGGGTCCCTCCTCTCCTCCTCTTCATGCACCACTGTGTTTGGCACAGCTGTTATCAAGTGATTAATGTGCCTGGCTGAAGAGTAAATGATTAATGACTGCAACATATTCAAGTCTACCCATCCCTTTTAGCATGTGTTTTAGCACCCTTGTAGCACACAGCAGGCGTGGTTGGATACTCCCTCATTTTCTTTACGTGTGTTCCATTGGTCATTATCGTTTGATTAAAATAGGGATCCCAAGAACTGATTCAGAACCCAGCAAACTGAGTAACCTGATGTTAGCCACTACATTCAATCTTTACCCCAATTTTGTAAGTTGACAGATTTCATTTTCCAGCCCTGGGTACAATATGCTTTAATAGACTGTCCTCCCATGAAGCGTGACAGCATCAGTCGTTTTAGCCATTGCCACAACACGACATGTGTTTACGCTCAAGTAACAACAGTGTTTGCTGCAGGTCGGATGGTGCTGATTGACACTCAACAAAAAAGGATTGAACAGTCTCCTGCAGCACAATCCACTGTCACACCAGTCTTACATGTAGTTCATGGATGGATAATGTCTCCTGACAGCCCGCAACCACATTAAAAAAAAAGAGTTATAACTCGTGTTATTGTCCGCAGCAGGCAAGAGAAAATATTCAAATTTGTAAATTTAATTTAGGCTTCAGGGAACTGAAGTCACTGTTTTTAAAGACTTTTCAAGATCTGCAGATACCCTGACAGGCAGGGGTTCCTGTCTTTTCCCAAATATGCAGGTTTGGCGAGATGTCATAGACTGCCTGGATGAAAAATCTAATGGGGTCTGGTTTGGTCTCCAAAGTCCATGAGACTTTCCTTTCCAAACCTCCTCACTCTTAACCCAGGCCCCATTCTGCCTCAGGGCCACGGTGTTGCTTAAAACGCAGCAGAAGAGCGCTTTAACAATAATGCTGGGGTCATTGAGAGGTCATACATACAAGTACATCTAATTGTTGCATCTTCCTTTGGCACACCAGTTGATATTTCAAATACCATATAGCATGATACACTTGGGTAATTATTTGTGGTAATTGACATATAAAGTGGCTAAAAAATGTATCTTGGCAGAAAGCATGTAAGCATTCACTGACATGGTTCATGTGTTTGTTTTGATTACAGTTTCCAGATGTTGTGGTTTCTGTCCCTGCGCTGCACTAGATGGCTGAGCTGTTGATATTAAAATCGAAGCTATTAAGGTTCTCCTTCACAGGCCAGAAAACAAATGGTAAATCTTTACAGTGTTGTGGACATTGATATCACGACACAAAACAGAATTACACAGTATTTGTTGGAGTCTGAAAGTGTACCAACATCTTCTTTTTTCCATCAGTTCCCGAGTGAACAGGGTGGTGTTTGCAATTCAAAACTTGTCAGTAGGAACGGAACTTTTTTGTGAATTGTATTTCACCTAGATTCCATGAAAAGAGGAAATGTGCATATTATAAAAGTACGAAATGCCATCAGTTCTGTAAGTAAGAGTTTTTGTTGAAAGAATCCACATTCCTTGACTTCTTGCTATCATCTATACCCTTGTACAAGTACGCTGGCAGATATAAATATGGCAGTGTCGCTTTATTGTCATTATTGTCATATTAATCACTGTGACTGTGACACATTGTAAACAATGCTAATATGCTAACACTATCAGTATTTGTCATGCATCAGTATACAGTAGTAAGGGAACTACCGTGTGTATATATATATACTGCATATATGAGTAGTGTCTGCAGGTCTTCTTCTCAGGCTGCAAACAGTCCCAACAACCTTCACCAATTAGGCAGGGCAGCCTTTATTTAGCCTAAAAGGACAGTAAAAGAACAATTTTTAGAGAGATTTGGTAAAAAAAATAAAAAATAAAATAAATATTAAAAGTAAGGGGAACCAATATAGGATTTTGAAAAGTGGAAAGACAGGAAAAACAGAACAGTTTGGGAATTTCCCAATCGTGCACTTTCCTTGTTTACACTTAAATGTACCTAAAATGGACCTACTTTCAAGAGACTGAAGCTGCTTTGCTTTAATTATGTTGTTTCAGGACAAAGAACAATGTCTGTGTTCACTGTCATGTTGAGTAATGCTGACCAGTTCGGTCAGCAGTTTCTTTAGACAATAGAGGAGTTCAGTCACTTCCAAGATATAAACTGTGTCTGGCATTGATAGATGAATTGCACTTGGTAGAAGAGAAACGCTGTAAAGTTATGCTGCATTATAATTTAAACATACTTTAAACGGTATGCACAGACACACTGGACACTGTGCACACACATATGCACACAAACCTCACACTGTGGCCTTTACCCCCATCTATCCTGTGGCATGTTCATGTGCTGACTCTTTGCTGATCTGCAGGGCCTGTTGCAAATGTCTTTATGGTAAACAGTGATTTTTTTTATTCGATTTGTTTTGAGATCCTAAATGATGCTGTTCTGGTGATATGTTAACCCCAGAATAAATATAAATTTGAATAAAACTTATTTTGGCTATGTTGTAAAAAAAAAAATTATTTGCCCTGAATATGACTTAAGGGACAGTATTTTCATGAGTTCACTGAACTCTTGTAAGTGTTATTACAGTAATTGTTCTTGTGCTAACAAAGGCTTTGTGTTTCCCAGGTTAGCATCAGAATACTTGAGAGCAGATACAAGGCTGAAATGGCCTTGGTCATGGGAATAAAACTGTACAAGGAATGAAAATACAGAGAAAAATAAACTTTAGGCTTTTCTTTTTTAGTTGGCGATCTTCAGTTTCCTTGGCTGACATTAAAACCATCCCTGAAAGATTTGATCAGCTGTAGTTAATAAAGTAACTGTGGTGAATTTGTTCTGCACTGTCTGTATCCAAAGAGCCTAGAAAAAGACACACACTATGTTTTCTGCATTCAAGGATGAAAACCACCGTGTGTTTTTGCCAAATAAAAAGACAAAGAGTGGTGTGTCTTTCTCTTGGAAAGCGATCTAACGTGCTAACAATTATTACAAAATTATATATGATATATAATTGATATATACAATACCTAGTTTAGGAGTATACATAAATAAATATACTTTAAGAGAGCATGTATACTGTAAAAATTCACTTCTACTGGAAATTCAGAACAATTCAGAATGAACAATCACCTAATAGAAAAAAACATTCAGTCATTATGTAACTTACTAATTAACTGTTTAAGAATTACCTTGATTTAGTTGTGTATACTTAATATGCAACTGACATTATATAACTAAATGCTACAAATATGTACCCAACAGGTTTTTGTCTGGTGCACGTCAAAACTAAACTGAAAGTATACCACAGTTTCTTATTGAGAAAAATAACTAGTTTAAGTATAAAATATAATTTTCTGTACTTATATTACTTGTGTTTTTCTGTACTTATTAGTGGTGAAATGTTCCGTGTAATCATCCCAAACCGTTTGCAACAGGACTTTTGGTTTGGTACACGACTTTCTTCGGTTTGGTACTCCCTGTACTGTCAACTTAGCCTAATACGCTCTAATTTACATAGATATGACAGAACATACAATGTAAAGTGTGAGATCCACCGGTGTCCCATTTTGGAAATCACATCTTCAGCCTTTGGTCTAGAAAACGTCTACTGATTGATGTACAATCGAAAGCTCCACAACAGCTACTACTTGTGGTGAGATTGTTTCGTCAACTATTGTTTCCGAGAATGAGCTTTAAATCTGAACTTTACCGTGTTTCTCCTTGAGGCAGGAGTATGGATCCAGGGGCTCATTGCACACTGTGACTGCTTTCACTGCACTGTCAAACATTTGGAATACATATTTTGACATGACACGACCATGGAAACTAACATGATCTGTAATGGTCATTGGTTCACAGGCCTGTGCCAGAAGCTTGTAAACACACAATGAAACTGCTGATGGTCCCAACCTTCCTTCCAACACTACAAATTAGAGATGACGGGCCTCAGGATTATTTCAACCACATATCATAAAGCGTATGGCAACTGGTGGTTCTGTTGTTCTAAAGAAATTCAGTGTGTATTTGTCAAGGTTGAACAACAGTGATGTTCCATGTCAAACGTTGGCACACTGTCCTCCAATGGATGGTGAAAACTTTTCTTGAATACATTTCAATTAAACCTTGTTTACATTTAATTTAATTTCTAATTTAAATGATCTCTGAAAAAGAAATAAACATGACCAAAAGCAAACAATCCTTAGTTTATGTTTTGTTGATTTATAACTGAAGCTCAGTGAAGGTTTTACTACTGTAGGTCAACTGGATTCAGGCCAAAGGCACCATTCTGTATACTGTGTAATACTATTTCAGTGTACTTGAGCTCCCCTAAACTCCTGCACTCAAAGACATTGGAAGGAATGAGAAAATGACACCTAGGAAAACATTCCACGAGGGGAACCAGCTCATGCTCAGGCTGGTGTCCCCGGCATTCCCTGCATGTCAGATGAAGCTGTACGAGCATATTAGCATTCTACCGACATGGGAAGGTAACGGAACACGAGGGAATGCCTGTGGAGCAGCAACCAGAGCTGGTAAACATTTATTTCCAGGCATGCTGCTGCCAGAGATGGGCCTACATATAGTTCTTTGGAGCCTCTCTGAGGCAGTTGTGGTAAGGAAAACGGACAAATTATGATACTTTTTAAGTCTACTTGAGGAGTATACAGTGGAGGAATCTCTTTATATTAGAATTTTGTGAAAGAAATAGTTGGATGGAAAATGTGCTTATTTACTTTCTTGTCAAGACTTAGATTAGAAGATTGATGCCACTCTCATATCTGTCAATAAGTATGGTGTCTATAGAGTCTCTGCTGGTTTCTTGGCAACCTCATGGTGACGGCAAGACTCCTGCAAGTCACTGCACCCAGCCAAGAAATAGTCCGGCACATAACTCTTGTAGAAAACAAGTGGGGTTGGTCAGATTAAATAAACAAGATATAACATGTTAAAGAAATGGTTACTTTCTGGCAGAGAGTTAGATGAGAAGATTGATCACTTATATCTGTGCAGTAAATATAAGGCTTCAACCAGCAGCCAGTTAGCTTAGCTTAGCATAAAGACTGGAAACGGGGGGAAACAGCTAGCCTGGGTCTGTCCAATAGTAACAAAATCTGCCTAACTTCCTGGAGTCTGACTGGTTGCCTGGCAACTGCTCAGAGCCAAGAAATAGCCCGGCACATAAGCCCCTGTTAAACGTTGATTCATGTTTTTACCCTTTTTTATCTTTCTGGGCATTTTATGCCTTCATTAGATAGCCCCCATTGAAACGTGACCAGATATGAGGGAGAAAGAGATGTTCCCAGCCGGACGGTTCATGCACTGTGGTTTGTGTATGGATTAAACAAACCAGTCTTTGTGCTAAGCTAAGCTAACCAGTTGTAGCTTCATATTTAACAAACAGAGTGGTATCAATCTTCTCATCTAACTCTCTGCAAGAAAGTGAATAAGTGTATTTCCCAAAATGTCAAACTATTCCTTTAAGAATAAAAAGCTTGTGAGTGCAGCTTAATAGCTCAGCAGTGTTTTGATAGTGTACAATATAAGCTTACGCTGTCTTTTGTCTGATTATGTCATCAACATACACAGATGGCGCCACTGCAAGCTATGAATTTAAAAAGATACAGCAAAGATACTTCTGCATTTAAAAAAGGTTATATGCCCATTTGTCCATTTAGCATTTTTGGTATTCTTTTTTGGTAGTTATTTAGTTTATTGAATAATAAAAGTTCTTACACAACCATGTTTGTTTTGAGATATTGGAGTCAATTATGCCCCCTAGAGTTTTTTCTCTTGGTGTCTATTTAAAGCTACTTCATTAGTCTCTCAGACTGCAGATTAACGTGTGTATTTTGGCAAATCCATATTTGTGTACTTGAGGTGTGTCATAAAGAAATATGCTCTGGCACAGAAAACAGAACATGCACATATATTTAGACACACAAGAACATGCTTGATGCACAGTGCTGCTTCAAAGTTCACCTGGGTCCTCCCAGTTCACGTCTCAGCCCTACAGTATATGCTCAACCTTATGTGCACTGTAAATGCATCACATTTTCCTCTCACATTTGGACCACAGTGGAGTAACTTTTAATAGCAAAAGAAGGGATGCACTGCAAAATTCCTGTGTGGTGAAGTTTGAGAGACAGCTTGCGCGGAATGTCAGACAGCTTTTGAGCTTGATGCAGAGGGGCCGTGATCCCAGGGGCCCCACGTGTGACAGCTTTCTCATCAATCATTCCCGCATATTCTTTAAGTAAACTTTTGACTCATAATCTTCCTGGCCTGCTGTTGCTATCTCTTTGTGCTGAAACGTGTTTGTTTTGCTCTTTTTAGGCACTTTGTCATGCCTGGTTATGAAGTTACAGACCCATCAGTGATGGAAGGCAGTCCTGGCTTTACTCAGCTGTACTATTGTTCTTCCAAGGCTTAAGGTTTAAGTGGGAGGGCCCTGCCTTTAGTTTCAGGTAACTTACAGCAATGGAAATGAACTCAAACATACATGTCTGGCACATGTACAATACTATACATTTGGCTACCACAGATGGGGTCAATTTTAAATGTCTTAACAACATGAGAAGACATTTTGACCTTTGATTCCTACCCAATAACATCATTGCAACAGACGTTTTTCCCTTTACTGATGACCTCATGCTTCAGAGATGCCTGACGTCATTATGGGAGCTCTCTCTTTTAGACAGAGAAATCCCAACAGGTTTCTGATCAGGACTTGCCAGGTTTCGATAAAGGAGGTTCCATCCCCACCCCAAGTCTCCATAGAGATTGAGCTGACTAATAAAAATAGCTTGGCTGCTCTGTTTACCCCGAGTGGGATGTTACTTTACTGTATTTTCCGTCTCTCCATCTCTCTGTCAGTCTCCATGTTAAAGCCATGGATGTGACTGGACTTGTTTCTTACCGACTTTTATGTAAATTCTTTGTAAAGAGACTATTTTTTTGCCATAATTTAAAAGAAAAAGTTAATGTGGACATTTTGCTGCTAAGAACACCATTTTCTAAAAGCTTTTAAATGATTTGCCTCCATCCACCTTTTGTGTTTATGTACGGTGTTTGTGCACAAGCACATTACATGAGGGACCAGAGTCTCGTGGTTAGACAAAGGGCTCCAGGCAGCAGAAAAATCAAAGCCAGATGGGTGCTTTCAGTGCCTGCCTATACTTTCAGAGTGAATGGGAATTGGCCATAAACGTCAGGATGGACCCATAAACATCAGGTTGAGGAGACAAATAATAGCTGACAGGTGAGGTTCATGGAGGTACGATGATCCTTTTCTTCTGGTAAAATGTTAGAAGAAGGACAGATGTATAGGGGTAGCTTCCCATTTTTAGCCTTTTTCCTCTCTTATCACGCTGTGAAATAGTTTATGGTGACATGTGAATATCCCCAATATCATGCCCCATATAGAGTGCAGCAGGAATGACGTATTTTTGTATGCCAACCTGGAAGTTAGCATCGCCCTGGTTCCTTCCACATAATGCCAGTAGGATTTTTCCATTGGATTTTGGATTATTGCAGAAAATAAGCTCTGTGGCAAACAAAAGTGTATACTTACACGGTGAGAGATGGGTGTAACCGTAATAGTTTGACAGAAGGAAGAACAAAAGTTGTCTTTTTTTTGAACATACAAGTTTCCATTTTCTGATTCACAAGTTGACAAAATGTCCCATAGAATGTTCAAAGTTACATGAAAAAAGTGGGACAAGATGAACAGTTTATGAAATGTTAGGGTGGGATGGTGGGAAGTCCTAAACAGCCAAAGCTCACAGTGGGTAGATTATATTATATCCATTTCATTTAATGGCTTCAAACTGTCTCCTGATGTTCTTGGAGAGACGATCATGTCGCACTCTTTAACAAATTATAGGCATTGAGAATATAACATAATAGAGAGAAAGTGCAACAAGTGTGAGGACAGAAAAATGCCCATTGGATTGAACACACACATTAATGGAGAAAAGTTCAAATCCAGATTCACCTGTGACAAATTAGCCTACACTAACAGTACTGCATCAGTGTTGGAAGCATGGCGAATGGGTGAGAGACAACTGTAACCCATGAGTTACATTATGTAACACCAACAGTGTCATCTTTTTGATAAATGTATCACTTGTCAGTTGGTGAAGTTGTGGCTACGATAAATACTGGTGATTTATCGATCGTCATAAACTCCCTGGAGCCAAGTAGCATGCTGAACCTGGCTCTGTGACTGCAATGTGTGACAGGACCATGTACTGTACTTCTGACAGTAGTGACAGTTTATTATGTCATTATTAGTCATCCTTTTCTCATAACAAAATAAGATCTCATAGCAACAAAACGAAAATATGACATGATGAAAAGAGATCTAATATGACCTTTGATGAAACCTGATGATGAACGGTGAACTTGAAAAATAAACTTTTGATGTAACATGAAAGCATCGCGTTCTAAAGAAAAAAGCTGTCAGTATAAGAAGGAATCCATGACGTGTGTTTATCCTCAGAATCACCTAGGAAACTTTGAGAAAATTCTGATCAAATGAACTTGTACGTATACTAAAATTTATGATTTTGTGCTGTATAAAAATAAATTGACTTAAAACACACATATAATATTTCAGTTCTGCATTAAGTGTTACATCTGGCCCTTCGACGTCACCTGCCACGGCCTCTACCTCCCATACTGTGTCTCCCTAACCTGCTGCCCCTCCCTGAGTGGCTCTCTCCCTCTCTCTCCCTGTGTGTGTGATTGTGTGAGTGGAGACAGGTATGCTGGAGTCAGAGCAGAGCCCCACCAGCTGCAACCCGTTCCATAATCAAGGCCTCTACTAATACTCTGCCCGGCCACTTCCACGCTGCCAGATCGTGGTTTCTACATCAGTTAGTCTACGCTTCCAGCCTCTTAGCCTAGCCTAATGCTTTTTCCCCTCTCCCCTGCAGTTCTGCCTGCTCTGGCTCCAGCCCCTGTCTCCTCTTCCTTGTTCCTCAGCCCTTCTTCCCTGCCCTGGACTCCTGCTCAACTCAGTTACCAGCCCTAGCCCCAGCTTCCCAGCCAACAGCCCCAGCCCTGGTTTCCAGCTACCAGCCCAAGCTTCCCCGTGCCTTTAAATAAACATCCTATTTACCTTATTCCTGTCTACTGAGTCTGCACTTGGGTTCCCTAGTTCAGCCCTATGTAACATTAAGGGCTGTTTAGCCAGCACCTATTTGTTTTACTGTATACGAATCCCTAAAGCATGTGCTCACTGGCTATTTGGCATCCAAGGCTTATGCATGCATAACCCTTATGTGTTGAATATTTTTATCATATTTAGTGGGAGAAGTTATTGCATGGGTTTGGAGTGGCACAGTGGTAATTTTTGCATCTCTAAAATGCATTGCATTGCAAGATTGTTAGCAGAGAGTATTGTACGTGTCATGGACTGAGTGAGTCCCTGTTTTGTTTATCTCATGCACACACACTCGTGCAGGCGGCTGACGTGACACACATTCCTGCCAATGGTATCACACTATTCTACTGATCTACAGGTGGCTGTAACACACCAAGATATGCAACACTGCGCCAGCAAAGGCAGGGAAGAAGAAGACTGCTAGCAAACAAACATGGATGTAAACAATGCTGGATTTAGAATAGTTAAAAAAATGTGTGTTTATGTTTTATGAGGAAGGGAATGCATTCAACACATTTGTTACAGCTCAAGGATGCACAGTGTGTCTTGTAACAAAGTAACACTGAATGTGTCATTGTGATAGCAGGAAAAAGCACAGGTGTTACTAACAAAAACGGTGGCTCTGTTGTATTCAAGTGTCACAGTAAGACATGACAGTGGGACAGTGAGTCAGCACGAACAATAGCAGGACCCTGAAACTAAAGCAGCTAAATGGAATTTAGCCATCATTCATTTTATTATTTACACCTGTGCTTTTCCTACTGGGACATGTTGGAATATATTTGTGAAAAAGGCCTATGGAATTCAGGAGCCTTGCAGGTAAAAGTGAGAAGTGAGCAAAGTTATCTTATTCTGGGGAAACTGTTGTCAACTAGCTGTCAAATGACCTGGCAATATTTTGTGTTAAGTTACAACATTACAACAGGTGCACTTGTTTCCCTGCTCTGTCTTCACTGCTCTGTCTTCACTGCTCTGTCTTCACTGCTCTCCATCACCATCACCACCAGCAACGCGTGAAACTTAAATTGGCATGGTGTTGACCTCAGTTTTCATTTTGAGAAGTAGTAAACCAAAGAACCAGTTTTAACCAGTCAGTACTGGCTGGAGAAGGCGTGCACGTGGGTAGTGACAGGATGATGATTGAGTGTGGAGTGGGCGACTGTAATTGACTCCATAGAAATAAATCTTACAATAGATGTTGTGACGATTGAAGCACATGAGGTGTTTTCCACAAGTGTTGTGTTGTCAGACAGGTTAGCAACACCATTACTACTGTAGAAGGGCTAGAAGAGTTACAGATTCATACACTGCTGAGGTTTCATTTAACTGTGGATTTCTGTTTGAGGCCAAAATGTAGCATATTGTCATACTTAATCAGTGCAACCAGTAAACTTTTAATCCCTTATTACACCATGACACTTAGGTTCTTCAGTTACATACAGTAGTCACAACCAAATTACTTTATTTAGGAATGTGTTCCCCGGGAGCACAATACAAACTAAAATAACAAAGGTGTTATAATTAGATTTTGACACAGAATCCCTCCACAACATGAGGTTATAATGCAGGCTTTTAAGGTCCCTGGATGTCTAGGGCCCCAGGGCAGTTGCCAGTCTTACCGGTTAGTAGTCCAGCCTTGGTCACAACACTGAGGTAATCTAGTTAACTGAATATTTCCACATATTGGGGGCAGCTGACAAGCCAATTCTTTCAGTGTTTTACGTATGACCTCGACCCTAAGATGTAGCCATCAGATTTGAAACTGCAATATTTGTTTGGCGAACTCAAATGACTCAGCTCATATTTACATCTGATCCGCAGCGTTGTAATGTAATGGAATACCTCAGCAAATTGACAGCGCCCAATATTGTTCTATAATTTCCTGCAAGCCATGCCAGAAAAAGAGTTTTGACTAGAATCCAATCAGTCATTCAACATGAGTGAGCCAAGAACCTGTCCACACTGGAACAACAGTCTTTCTTTGGGAGTGCAGGACCTTGTCATACTGTTTACATGCTGTGTCTCTGGCTTGCTAAGTCAGGTTTTCAGCACAGCCCATGTGTGCTAGCTTGTAGACCAAACATTTTGTTTTGCAAATGAAGAAATTAAGATTTTGTTTGGTTGGGTTGGTATTGTGAGTGCATTCCTTAGACTTTTGTGTTTTTATCTGCCTCTAACTACTGTTTTCTCACAAAAATGTTGATGCTACAATCCATTACTGTTGATTGGCCCTCGTAATGCATTTGGAACTTCTCTGTGAATTAGTGTGAAAGAGAGAGAGGAAAAACTAGTCCTCTTTGTCTTTGTCCAAGAGAGAAAAGTGTTGATGTGCTCATGCAGTGGAAAACATAGCTGAAATGCAGAATTCCTCACACTCATCATTCTATATTAGGCAACTGCACAGCAGGGTACATTAACAATACGGCAGAGTGACTCAACCATTTTTCCAGATCAACATGAGCTTGTGACACGTTCAGCAGTATGTGATGAACAGATAAACCACAAACTGTTTCATCTAATGTTCTCCATTTATTCCAGCATCTCTGCTTTCCAATGATGACACAACTGAGGAAGACTTTGTTTGAGTTTCTTTTTAATCACCCTGAAACTTTCATTCAGAGACTCTTTCATCCATTGACTGGACAGGACAGTGGTGGCCAAGCTTACTATTTCAAATAAACTGGCTTTTTTCAGTTTTCCCTTGTGAAATCTAATTTAAGGCACACTGTAAGCCACAAGTGTCATCACCTGCGAAGCAGAACTTGACTGTTATTTTAGTCTCCTCACTTGTGACCTAGAGGAGTTATTTATAGAATATAAAGGAATTGCATGTAAGGAGAGCCAACGACTCTTTGTGTTGTTGAGCCAAATTTGTGTCAGTGAACCATCAATAGCTAAACTTCACCAAATACTAGTTCATACCAAAGCCCTGTGTGGGTTCACCAGCAGCAATAAGACTGGTATGCTTCTGGCCTTCAGAATAAAAGTGGCAAATTTTTAAGTTTTAAATTGGTACAGAAGTGTAATTTCAGAACCAGTGTTATAATTTAGAAATACAAAACAAAACCTGCGGGTCCTTGAAGTCATATACTGTACAATGATGACATATTGACACTCAGAACCCACCAAGAACTCCTTCCTTTGTTCCTTTTTTAAATCTTTAAAATTGTTTACCCCCAATAAAACACACAAAACTAAAATATAAACATCACACACAACATACCACAATTTATATTAAGCAAGTTTCATTCGGCAGAGGTGTGGACTCGAGTCACATGACTTGGACTCGAGTCACAAATTTGATGCCTTCAGACTCAACTTGACAAAATCAAAGAAGACTTGCAACTCAACTTGGACTTTAACACCAATGTCTCATGACTTCACTTGGACTTGAGCCTTTTGACTTGAAAATACTCAATACCTTCCCCCCTGAGCCCAAAGATTAAAAAGTATGTTATTCAAATACAAGACACGACAGAAACATACATAATTAGTTAATGGTGCTATATGATGTAGTGCAATGTCACTGTACCTTTTTATGATTAAGTTCAGTTCAGTTACACTTGTTTTAACAAATAAATACAAATTTTAAAAAGCATTCATGATTTGTTTAAATGTAATATATTATTACTCTGTTTAAAATGACATTACCTTTAGTGAAGAGCACATAATGACTTGTTTAGGACTTGGGACTTGACTTGAGACTTGCCTGTCTTGACTTGGGACTTGGGAAAACAATGACTTGGTCCCACCTCTGTCATTTGGTATCCAAGTCAAATCTAGTTCTTTAAGTAGGTTGGCAGGACCTTAATCTTAGGATGGGAAATAAGAAGTACGAAACTCAATGTTACTGCTCTCTGGATTTGTATTTGAAGGTCTGTTTTGCCCACACTGCTGTCAGCTAATACGGTGTGGAGCGGTAACGGTAACATGTGCATACTCCTTATTATGATTTAGTGAATCTTGACCTTCATTTTGAATGATTATTTTTGCAAGCATTCAACTGTCCCAATGAGCAGTTAAGCAAGTGATATGTTATCAGTTCATTCTCACTTCTTTCAACAGCTGTTGAGTTGTAGCATCTGACTACAGATGTTCTGTCAACAGCTGTACTAGGAGACTACACACCTGAGAGGATATACACTGCCATTGTGTGGTTGTGGGAATTTGTGGTAAGCCGAGTGAGTCAGGAGACCTCTGCCACAAACAGGATAAGGTGCTGTTACTTATTCTAAGCTCTAAGGCAGCTAATTGGGATGCTCTGCAGCAACACTGAGGCACCATTTCCCCACAAGCAGAGGTGGAATATTTTAGTTATTCATATCTGGGATTAAGGTTCTCCACATCCACTGTGTTTGTGCGTCTTTGTGTGAGACCATGAAAGTGAAATCAGGTTTAAGTGAATAAATGCAACAGCCTCCGATTCCCCTATGGGGAGCTCATAGTTTGTGTTCTTGGGAGGTCAGTTTTATGCTGTAACTCTCAGTGATGTGACAGTAAGAAAGCTCTGTTTTGCATCACTGTCTTGGGAGCAACAGGGGTCATTCTGTGGACTATCGATGCTGTCCAGATCGCCACTTGAGCTTACGGTGTGAATAGATGACATAATAAAAGGGTTTTTCCCTGACGGAGCCAAAGCCAACAATGGTTCTAATTTGTCAGCTCACATGGCAAATTATCAACCTTTTATACAGAAATTATTATATTACATATTTAAATAATCTATTTTACATATTTACCAGTAAAACTAAATAATATTATATTATTTTGGCAGAAAAGTGGTTTATGTTTGTCAGCAATTTTAAACCTGATAAAAAAGTAACAAAAAAGTATTATATATCAATATATCAATTACATTACACACACAGTCATTTCTTATGTTGGATCATGATAAACAATTCTGATGTGTAATTTTTACCAAGCAATTACCAAATCAGTCCCTTCTCATAGAAGAATACAAATGCCATCAACTGAAAATTACATTTCCAGTTTGACCTCCTATTAAAATGTACTTTATTGTATATTTGGATTTTTACACTTACAGTGTATAAACATTTACTATTACATAACACATTTGGATGTCACTGGATGACTACACAATCTGTTTCTAAATGCCTTTTTTAAATCATAAGAGAAACCATGTTGGAATTTAAAGGGGCACTCCATCAATTTTACACACAAAGATCATTGTTATCTCAGATGGGGCATGGAGTCTAAAAAAAATAAGCCTGCATTACATACTGTGAAACTTGAAAGACACAGGTGTCAAGCAGGGAGGCATGTTGAAAGACACTATCCAGTTGCACAATGGGAAATGTAGGATTCAGTACTTTTGGGGGCTAAAAGTCAGGTTATCTCAGCATCTGCTGCTGCAATTATTGACCACCATATTTAATTGCTGTAGTATCCCTTTTAATGAGATACGACAGTATATGTGTTATATATGTAGAACACAGATGTCATTGTAAATGTTTGTGACTAAGGTGACAAGAATACGCTCAAGTTTTAATTATTTATACTGATCAGCTTTTAACAGAACTTAACACACAAGAGGTCCCATCTGCAATGATGTGAATACTAGAGCATACACAGCCAGTTTTGTCTGGAAGTATTGAGTCATGGAAACTCTATCCTGACTCCATGATTATCTTAAAATATGAAAACAAATGCTGAGTATGCTGAATAAACCATCAATCATTTGTCTATTACAGCCCTTCTATAACTAATTTTCCTCTTTGAAATTCATGTTATGCATGGTTGTAATTCTGTCAAACTGAAACGACACTGATCCATCAGTGCGTCCCCTTTATTGTGTTGCTCTGTGTGAGAGACAGAGAAAACTGGAGGAAAAACGATAATAATCAATGGAACAGTATGGTCCAGCATGTTACTGCCAGTCAGCACATCACAAAGGTTGTTAGTGGTTGAGTGGGGGGGTGGAGGAGGTACTATCTATGCCAAGATGGTACATCAACCTTTGCAGAAGGATGTCTTCGCCAACTGTCACTTGGCATGCTGCACAAGTCTTGGAAGCTTACAGGCTTTTTGCATTCAAGTTGAAATATGCACGTGTACTGTATGTACTGTACACGTGTTTTCACACACACAAATAGACACACAGAGAGCTCTCCACTTACAATTTTCAAACTAGCTTACTGCCATTACTGCACGTAATATTGTACTTTTACACAATGGTGTTTGTTTTTCGACATGCTCATTGTATTGTAGAAAGAAAAGGCGAAATTCTTAATAATGAAACTCAACTGCATGAGCTTTAGACAGTCATCCACGCTATAGTGGATGATCTATAAGTAAATTTCTATCCATGACATGAGAATGCCAGGTCTTTTTATGGGATGGGATATTTCGTTTGATGAGGCACAGATTACCTGAAATGGGAAGATTTCAACTACCGGCTGTTCTTTACAAGACTTTGGTACTACTCGACAGCTTCTGTGTGGGAGCGCACATAGCTGTGTCCAGCTCTGTGAAACATACCTTTCAATCAAAAATAGAAGCTCCAAACCACTACCACTGCAACTTGTACTCATCGGCTTAAGGTGTGCTATTTCAAAGTAAAACTCGGGACCATTGCACTCCGCTGCAAAATTCCACTATGCACACCAGCGCACTACATACTGTATGTTGACTTCACATGTACAAGCTTGCTCTCATGAGTTATGTACACTCTCCTACAATGGAGACATTCACTGATCTAATTTTAGAACATGAGATAGTCTCCATCTCACTAGAATCGTTTATTCTGCTGTAAGATTCAGATTTTTAAAAAGTCGTTTGGATTGGATTGCAGTTTTGGACAAGTATCAATGCAACAGAGGGTGGACATGTTGACGGTAATTAATTACAGTAATGATCTGACCCTGTACTATCTGTGCAGGGCCTTTTTTCACTTATCATAGTAGGAAAAGCACATGTGTTACTAATATTATGATGGCTCTGTCTTTTAGAGTGTCCCATTACAGAATAGTGTAACTGCATGAACAATACAAGGACCCTGAAACTGAAGCAGCTACATGGAATTCAGCCAGAATTCATTTTATTATTTAACTCTGTGCTTTTCTACTGTGACATGTTCAAATGTCTTCTGTTAAAAAAAAAAAAAGGAGGCCTGTCTTACTTTTGGATATTCACAAAACATTAATACATATTTTGGCGTTCAAGGCGATAAATACAACCTATGAATGATTGTGAAATTCACCATGGTTTCCAGCATCTCTCCAAGAATGAGATACTGATGTTGGCTTGATAAGCTCCTGGGCGACAACATGTTTTGACACTTTCAGGTTGTTGGAGAACCCTCCTGTCTGATCATACAGTAACGTTGGTACCCTGTTTTGTCTGTGATTATTAGAAACTTTGAGAACACACTGATGTACAGCTGTAGTCTGGGATTATATGTGCTAGAGGAAACAACACATACAATACATTATATACAGTACATTATGCTGGGAATGTGTAGTGGGAGCATAGTTAGCAGCATAGATAGGTTGTTCTTTGGGAAAAAGGTAAATCAATCTCTGATCTCCACCTAGAATGGGTTGGTTTCTTTTGTGTTATAAACTAGCTTGTATCAGCACTCTGTCTTCAGTTCAGCTCCGGGGCTAACTCGGGTTTGTTTTCTGTTAAGAAATAAACTCTATTGCATCAAGATCTGATCATCTCCAGTGTCTTTGTGAACCTGTTTGAGACTTCAACAACAGAATAACTGAGCAGAAGACTAAGTGTTGGTGAAGAGGTCCAGACTTAGAAATCTGGCCCAAAGCTGGACTTCTTTTCCTCCAACAGTGCCCATTTAGATTTGACAGCCATAAAATACTATTTTGTATTCTGTTGTAACCTTGTAGTAGATTTTTAGGGCTCATGTGTTTTGATTTTGTATGAAACTCTATTCTTGAAACCTGGAGTTAAGACGAGTATTACCATTTGGATTTCTTGCATATATATTAGTGCCACCAGAAAAATTATGAATTATTTGTTTCTTATAGAAACTAACCATCTATGAAAATTATTACAGCAAACATTATTGGAGATTTTGGATCCTGTTTAAGTCCCGTTGATCTTCTAAATCAGTTGGTCAGTTACTCAGCTAAACATCTAGCTCAGGGAACTGATAAACTTGTAACACTCCTGGCTAATACTTTCGCATATATATTAAGACGTACAGATTCTGTATAGTTCATACAACACTCACACTAATGACGGGCTTTATAGATCCACAATCCGCAATAAAACAATTTTTCTTTTCCTTTCTTTAATCAATAAATAGAAGACATGATTTGTAGGAAATTATCTTAAGTGAAATATCTTACCCTGAAAAACTTAACTTTGGCCCTTCATTATGCAAATGACAACAACATATTCAAGTACATCTATGTATTACTTGCAGTACATCCAAGTTCTTAAAAAAAAAGCCTCTGTGAGTAACATGTCCCTTCAGGAGTGCCATGCTGTGTCATTGTGGGCTTGTAGCTGCAGCTGTGTCTAAGTTCCTGCTGATGTCGATTGGTTCTGCTGTGTCATTGTTAACAGATGATGGCCACAATGCTACAGTGCTGCGCCTTGGCCTCCAAAATAAAGCACCCCCCTCCCAGAGTCCAATTCCTGGCCCAAGTGCAAATATTCTGATGCAGACCCCCCTGGGTGTGTGAATCTGCTGGCAAGCGCCCATTTAGGGGCAGTAGGGGGTGAGGACATGGCCACAACCAGTGGGACCACCTGCAGTTCTCAGATGAGACACTGCCAGGGGCCATTTGAGGGCACTTTGAGAGAGTTTGGCATGGGGCCAAAGGAAGTTTTATAAGGGGAACTGGCACAATATCAAGGCGAAAGCAACAAAAATAAGAATACAAGGGAGCAACCATGGTGTAGAGAATTGGTCCCATTTTTAGTTTGGTAACCAGTTTTAACAGTGGAGGGTTGTCTCAGGTCAGTTAACAATAAAATGAGCGAGCCGTAACACTTGACAGACAAAACGGTCACCCTGGGGCTCTAGCACTGCTTTTAACTCAGTCGACCATGAAATGCTACTCCAGACTAGAAAAATATATACCACGAGATACAGGCAGACAAAACTTTGGTCATACTGGAGTGCAGCTAAAAATGGTTCTGCACACACTCAATATTTAAAATAATGTAGAAATGCACACAGTGGCTAGCAGTTGACGTCAACACTGACATAATAGCACAGAATTGTTGAAGTTGACTTGTGGTTTTTAATGAACTGGTAGGTTACATTTGTTTGAAATCTTGGAAATTTAAAAAACACTGCTAGCACACATTTTTGTCTCTATTGTAGAAAAACAACATAAGTTTGCAAGATAAAAATATATATTACAAAACAGATTTTTTTTACGTGTGTGTGTGTGTGTGTGTGTGTGTATATTTCTAGACAAGTGCATGAGACACAAGGTTGTCCACGTTCCTCCTTGTCCAGGCATATCAAAGGCAGGTGCCAACCCTTGTGTTCCTGCCAGTGTGATACTATGCCAGATTCCAAAGGTTAACAAGATTCTGCACTCTGCAACAGTCGCACACAATAGTGCCATTCTTCTCTTTGCACATACCTACTTTGGTTCTCCTTTCCAGAACCTCCTTGTTGTGACGCACAAAACAAGGCTTGTGTGATTTGAACCCAGGGACGTGCAGGAGGAAAGATGATCATGACATTTGCGTGTAATAACACTGACATAGCGGAAAATTCTTCCTCAGATCGGAAAATTACGTTTAAAATGCAGCATTGTTTTTTTTTCTATTACGTTTTTTCTATAGTATTAAATATATGTTTAACAATACATAAGTACTGTGTGTGTGTGTGTGTGTGTGTGTGTGTGTGTGTGTGTGTGTATATATATATATATATATATAT